>JAOQGH010000007.1:9238511-9342261 GCA_025769975.1 Gallinago jamesoni | reverse complement strand
GGAGGGGTTCAAGGCCAGGCTGGAGGGGGCTTGGAGCAACCTGGTGTGGTGGGAGGTGTCCCTGCCCAGGGCAGGGGCTGAGACTGGATGGTCTTTAAGGTCCCTTCCAACTTGAAACATTTGTGATTCTATGATATGGATGCACTTGATTCACCAAAGCTCAGGTCTCACTTTCTGTGAAAAAGTTTAAACTTCGCATCACAACCATCAAAGATTAACTAAACCTTTTGCCTTTAAAATAAACTGGAAAAGGCTTGTTCTGAATATATCTCACTTCTAGATACCCGTATGAATAAAGCACAGCAGAAAGACTTATACTGCAAGCAGTTTATTGGTCTAATATTACTGTTGTTTGTGAAAGAATGGTACCATTCCAAAATACAAGGGGAGGAAGAGCATTTGCACTCACACAGATGACCAATCAAATAGAATCTCAGAAGATAAAAGCTCTCCATAAATTTTTAGAAGAGACAAGAAATCTGAAGCAGAGAACTGTATCCATGAGGAACAAAGACTAAAAAGCTGCCCTAATGTGCTGTAACAATCATGACAGGCTTGGACAAGCTTCTTCACAGCTGCTCTTTACAAAACCCAAAGCAAATCCCTGTCCAATACCATCACACAGAAGGGTTCACCTCTAAGGCATGACCCTAACTCCAGAGCAGACATCAGCTCCTGGAGCCTCCCTCAGCACATCCCAACACAAAAGGGCAGCGCAACTCTCCAAGGCTTTGCATGGAGTTTGCTTGATGCCCCAAGCACAGGCAGACAGCAGTCAGTCATTGAAAACCAGCCATCTGCTTTGTGCTGGGACATAGGGTGACCAGCATATTACAAGGAACTGGAATTCAACATTTTGACTGCTCTTTTCTACTGTTGTTGCTCTGAACGTAAGTGCTGTCAGCCATCCCTGACAGAGCTGCTGAACTGTGACCTCCTACATGTAGGAGCACAGGCGGAGATCACCCCTCTCATGGCAGGAGATGCACAGATGATGAGCAGTGATGCCTCCTAACTGTCCAGGGCTCTGCACAGCAGTTTCCAACACTCTCATCACAAAATGTGGACTATTAAAATACTTGTTCCTCTGAAAGCATTAGGGATTAGCCATGTAATGGAACACAAACATTCCTAGATTTTATCTCGCTGCTTTCTCTTCAGTGATCAGTTTTAGTTTACAGCATAGAAGTAACCTAAAATGCACCAACAACTGAATTAAACTTAGGACTTGGAGAAGAGTTTCAGCCATTCTAAAAAAGCATTTAATGAGAAGATTTTCTTTTTAAAAGAGGCTTCTTAAGCTGGTCTTAGCATTTATTGCTTTTTAGTAACAGGAATATAGGAGCAAGAAGCACAATTCCAACACAGAGAACACTCAGTGGAGCTGGAGCCTAGAAATGCTCTCTGCAACCCACGCTCTGTGAAGCCCAGTTTAAAAAAAAAACAACCAAACCAGAAACAAACAAACAAAAAAAAAAACAAACCCAACAAAAAGAAAAACTAAGACAAAACACTTGAGAGCACAGTGTAAACAAAAGAAAAGAGTGTCTGACAAGAAAGGCTCTTTTCCCTGTCTTGGGCAACTTGCTGAAATGAATGGTATATCTAATGCTATCAGCTATTTCAGACCTGTAAGGCAGGCACCTCCTTTGCAGTCGCCCTATCCCCAGCACCACTTTGAAGCAATGGACTCTGTTTCAGCCCAACAGGCAGAGCACAAACGAAACCAAGTTTATAAGAAGCGAAAGATTTGATATCTCTGCAGCTGTGTTAGTCACACTGACCCAGAACAAGGGATTGGTC
Source organism: Gallinago jamesoni (assembly GCA_025769975.1). Classification (NCBI taxonomy): domain Eukaryota; kingdom Metazoa; phylum Chordata; class Aves; order Charadriiformes; family Scolopacidae; genus Gallinago; species Gallinago jamesoni. The sequence goes on along the minus strand of JAOQGH010000007.1, from coordinate 9,340,458 downwards.
CTCAGGTGTGCATCACTCAAAATCTGTGTGCAAGTATCTGCTTCCTCCCTGCCCACCTGGCAGAGTCTCCCCCGCTCCCAGCACTCCCTACTCACACACCTGGCTCCAACACCACCATGTGTTTCCTGATTTCACGGAAAAACAGTATTTACCATCTTCAGCTAGATTTCCTTACTTCCAAATATCAATCTTCTTGTACAGCTGAGATAGCAACAGCTGTCCAACAGAAGCAACAGCCTTCGGGAATTCTTATATCTAAGAACCTAATATCTATAATATCTAATATAGATATTAGATATAAATATTCGATATAGATATCTATATCTACCAGCCAGTGTAGCCCAAAATACTGGGAACGACCTATACAACAAATAATTTATTCTAAGATAACTCTACAAGAGGTAAAAGTCTGACCTTCACCCTACTCATTCCTATCCTTAGTTCCCTTAGTCTTCAAAATCCACAAAACACTTCATTAAAGATATATAGGTATATTAATCATCTTGCCACAAACGATCCCTGCAGTTCACACAAAACAGTCAAAATACTCTGCTTCCACTGGATCCAGAGAAAGAGTTTCTACTGATATTAGTACAGCTATGAACTAACTGCAAGCCCCAGAGGTCTGCTGCCAGAAAAAAATTCTGCCTATTCTTCCTTGGTCTTATAGATATTTCAATGCTACAGCTTGTTTTAGTGAACGAACAGGATTGGAAGCTGACATTAAGTAATACAGACCTGCACAAAATCATACATCAACCATCTGAGAAGGGCTGAAATTTTCCTTCAGCCCAAAGATCTTTTCTACCCATCCTGCTTTCAAACTGTACCAACAGCCTCCTTATAACAACCTCATCCTGTGAGAAAATGTGGAAAAAAGTTTTTATATTACCTGTTAATCTGAGCAGCATTGGAGGAGGAAGACTAATGCCCGAGCCTTATTTCCATAGAGAAAACAATATATTTATAAAAGCATAGTAGATCTCAGGTACTAATTTCAGAGCAAAAAAATTGCAGCATTGATTGCAGAGTTTACACATTGATGTTAGCTTATGTATTTAGGGATACACTTTTGGAATTTCTAAAGAACCGCAAGTAGTAAGTTGTCTGGCAAAGCAAAAGCATTCTTGACAGATTAAAACTGCTTTAAGCCCAAATAACATTTGACCCCCAAATTAAACATGTTTCATTTACATTTTGAAGGAACTTTGAAAAGGAAAAAACCCATTAAGATTGTTATGACAAGAAATCAACTCAAAGCTGGAAGAATTAAATGTTTAGAAGATGGCAAAGAAAAAGCTGTCATAACCCCTCCTAAGGATTATGAAAGATTCATTTAATATTTTGATACCCTGAGAAGTTCTATTTGTCTCCAAACTTTAGTTGAAATAGAAGTAGGTGAAGTGTTTAAAGACCTACCTTGCAGGACCTTTGCCTGGATCATCATCTTAAACTGCAAAGGTGGAAGTATGTACAAAATCCTTCAAAGTTTATGACAGTAACAGGAGTCTTAAATATTTTTGTTAGCCGCTGTCAAAGGAACTTGCCAAAGGGTGAACATGTACATTGACACCCTGCTTCACACCAAAGGCTCATCTACCTAACAAGAGAATAATACCAATTTAAGCTGTTCACTAGAATGTAACACCTTATGAAGATACTCAGGGATTTTTTTTTTGCCAGTATCCCATTTGAAGACCCTGATTTTAAAAGGAAATGAACTGAAGGGACTGGGCAGGAGAAAGAAAAGCCTGCTAGCAACTTTTTAGATACCCCAAGCCAGATGCAAGCAGCCCAGGAAGGTCAAAGGAACCCAGGAACCATTTGGAACCAATGCAGCATATTATGGAATGCTCCATACACTTAATAAACCAACATAAGAGATGCCAACAAAGACCAAGAGCTTTTCTGTCAGTTTAGTCTTTCAGACTAAACTTTCAGGGTGTTGGCCTTTCGGATAACTTCTTCACTGTCCTGGCACAACAACTTAGAGCATTTTTCCAGGAACAACTTGCTTTGTTTGAAAGATCCTCAGATAGCCCAAACAAAGTAATTGGAAGCAACAACTTATGGAGGGGAAATGCTGTGCCAGCAAATTTTTGGTGAGGGCTTCCTGAATGCAACACCTGGGTGCATTCAGAAGAGAAGCATTTTTCAACGGAAGTGGCTTCCAAGAGATGACTGATCAGGTAGTGCTGGAGCTGATGAAATATTATCAAGTCAGCTGAAGAAGCAGAGACAGAAGGGGCACACAAAAAGGACCTCCAGGCAAGTAGAAGTGAGAGGTTTGCTGAAAAAACTCCACCACCCTCACAAGCGAGGCCATGAGCACCTAAGAAATGTAAGAAAAAGGCAAGCCCAAATAGTATTTCTCCCCATCACACTTGTTTTCACCTCCAGGAATTCCTCAAGTTTAATGCTGTTTGTTATATTGTGAGTCAGCGCCAAAGTCTGGTTCCACACACATACATCCCACCCCTTACCTAATCCAGCTATTGAATCTCCCCGTCTCACACTGATGCTGGATTATTGCAATTTCTGTTCTGGAAACAGGCTGTTTAGAAATGGAATAGTTTTTGTAAACATTTTTATTTACTCAGAACTATTTTTCATCTCACTCCTACAGCTTCTTAGAATCCAGTGAAGTTGTATGTTCACGTGCTGGTCTACCCCTCCTAAGAGGTTATTACCCTCAATAACAAAAGTTGCACACTTTAAAGGCAGGCTTCTCTTGAGGTTTTCTATCTAAGACTGAAATGAGTAAGATTAAGCAGCTTGTTTTTCCTTTTAATTGATGTTTACTTTCTCTTGGTGCACACACATCAGTATTCCCTTAAATCATTCAGAGGAAGCATTACTAATTCTAACTGACATGGGGAGTCACGCATTTCTGATACTAAGGCACATACACATCACTCATTTTCAGTTCTTTTGGAAAAAAAAAAGAATCAAAAAAAGTCCATTGACTAAACAAACTATCCTGTAGCATAAATACTTTGCCTCAAGTGCTTCAAAATGTTTGATTGTGAGATAAGAGACAGCTGTTACTGCCTTCCACAACCTTCACTGGGAACAAAAGATGTGGCTCTTCAGATCTGGTGCTGTTCCTTTCCAAGCCTAGAGATATTCAACTTCCTTGGTTTCCTGTTGCTTCCCTGCCCAGGCATCACCAACTGTATCAGTAGCAGGTACAGAAAATGCACCTTTGAAGTGTGCCCATATTGAGACACCAGGATCTCTGACCTCTAGGGATCAGTTTTCTGAGTGACTTCATTACAGGAATAAGTTACTGTAAGCCAAATAAACCAGATATAACTAAAGATAAGAGTAACATGCAAGTTTGACAACTGCACAAGGTTTAAAGGCAGTAAGGAAAACTGGAAGTTAATGCAGAGATTCTTTGCACAGCACCCAGTATTCCAAAAAGGTGATACAGCCCAGGGGAGAGCAGGATAACTTCTCATAGCCAGTGCAAATGCCATAAAAAAGAAACAAATTATACTCTTCCCCCCCCTTCTCAAAATTAATTTAATACCAAGAAAACATACTAAAGACTTAAAAGAAGTCTTGCTCATTTCAATGCATCTCTTCTCCCTGATCATACCCTACTGATCAGAAACCACCTACGCCTTTCTCAAAACCAGACAAATTATAGTAAGGTCTGTCAGAAAGGACTCGGCTATCTCCTCCCTGCAACAGCCACACAATTTAGTCTATGTATGTGATAGCCAAGACCTTTGAGCTGTATCTGTTAGTTTTGACTAGACATTTCATGTGTGTAGTTGGTTTTGCTTGAAGATACACACATGCTTAATTGTTATTAGGGTTGCATCTAAAAAGTGTGAACCAGCCTGAGGCATTTGGGTCACACCAGTGGTGATGTACACTTGCAAATAACTGATAAAATAATTCTGTAGTGCTGATCCTGCCTCTCCAGATTGCACTGCAGCAACCTAGACAGTCTGCTCATCACACACTCAGGAGAACTGATCACTGCTTTCCTTGGCATTGAAGTTTTCCAGTAAACTCTCCTTGCGTATTTTTGCCACATACCTCAAAGGCGGATCACTCTAGAACTTTACAGTTTTCAAGTCAGAGAAGGAAAAACAATAAGCGTCTTTTTAGCTTCAATTCACTCCTCTTTTCCTTCCTTTCAGCTCAAATAAGTACTTCAAACACATACTGCCAAGCATTTCCTGGAGTATCAGTACTTCCAATTAAAACCATGCCCTGGCTTAAGCACCCATGCATGGATCTCACCAAAACACACAATATTGGCAATCAAAGAATGTGATCAATCTGGGGGATCCGACAGATTTTTCACAGTTGTTTCACCAAGTAACAAGTACAGGTAAACCTTAACAATTGGATAGTTGGGGAACACAAGCAAGAAATTTAATACAACTAGGCAAGCTACAGATTGCTACCTGGGTACTGGACTGCACCCTTGTTCCTCCTGATTGGTGTTCTCCTCCAAGCCAGCTGGACCTGGTGGGTACACACCTTGCATAGAAGACTCATACCTGAGAGTTAGAAACCAAGCTGTTATTCTTCATATGATTGGGTGAGACCTGGTCATATCAAGGCTTAAACGTCAAATACTTCATAAATATGAAGTAATGGGTGAGCAAGTCTTAATCCAGATGTAAGGTAAGAAAGGCTGACAGCACATGTACGCCTCATATCAGAATCAAGCTCTTTAATGCTTTGAACTGCAGACAACTCAAATGCAGAGCTTCATTTTGGACCCATGCCTGGCTTTGGTATAATAGTTTGCACAATTTTAAGTTTTCCTAAGATCAGCTTCCATGGAAATATATTTTTTTTGACACAACTGATCACTTAAAGTATCTGAGGGCCAGATCCCAAGCTGATTTCCTGGCTTGGCTCCCTTTAACCCATCAGACATTTGCATTGCATCACTTCCTACTGAGTAGCTCTAGATTGCAGTGAGAGAGATGCAACCAAAGTTTCTGCCCCAGATCTGTCAGTGCCCACCTGAGTTATGCCAGTTGTCCTCAGATTCAGGTGCTGCTTCTCAAGCATTTCTGTAGTGACAGGTGGTCTCACTCCTAAAAAAAAAAAAAAAATAGCTGTAAAGAATCTAGGGATGATTTTTCAGAAGCCTGAGACACATAGGAACACTTTAATCAATCCATGAGTAATTACAATATAGTTACATGGGTCCTACTCACATTTGACTTAGTCACTAGTGGCCACGTCCTTTGGAAACCGAAGGACTTGGGTCACACACTGAGAACGTTATCAGTTCTCAGCCAATCCCACCAACAAACTTGTCTAAATTCAGGAGGGTGAGAAACACAGATCTCCGGACATCCTTTCATAATCTTATAGCTATTCCCAGTTTCCCCTCAGCAAGACGATGGGGATGAATTATTTGCTACAGCAAAGGAACTCCAATTCCTTATGCTGTGTGCTCTGGGGTCAGAGCACTGGGATGTTTTAACAGTCCTACTACCAGTTCCTGAGAGCTGTAACAGCAGCTAATGGATCTGCCAGACACAGCTTCTTAAAAATATCATCAAGTTGGCTAATGGAAACTCCAGCCCTCCTCTCCCTGTTGGTTCATACATCTATTATACGAATCATTTCACTCATGTTAAGCATAAGAAAAAACACTATCCCTCCACTCAGATTTGATTCAGTGCCAGATCTCCAGTGTTATTTCTTGGGAAATAAATTAAGCATTGATAAAGTCATGTTTACATTCCCTCCTAAGGAAACATGAGTGTGAAAAAACAATAACAAAATATGGAGCCTGGTGTCTAAAACAGATTTATATCTCCCCTTGCTCTGGAACAATATATATGAAGCATTGCTTTGGGCATTATTCCACTAGCTATAGGATAAATTTGTTGTTATTATTGCTCACTACACTAACTCGTATGAAATACATGACTTGAGCCTTCACCTAAAAACTCAAGCCAGTTCTCCTGTTACTGAAAGTCAGATCTGTTCCCTCCATCCACTCCAGGCTGGGACTAGAAGTCTTGAAACACCAAAAGCCCATTTCTGTGTGGTGCCCACCTGAACCATATGGTTATACAGCTGATGCAACAAAATGGAAAACCAGGCTCCCTGAAAAAAGCTGTGCTCCCATTTCCCTCACAACACATCACTGGTCCAAAAGGTTTTTCAATCCTAGTTTTATAGCTCCATATTTAAGTGCACAAAAGAAATGAAAAATTAAAAAACCCCAAACCCACCAATGAACTGATACTGGCAGAGCCTGCTCTAGTCTGTATCACACACCAAGAAGGTAATTTATTGGTACTTCTCTATCTTTTAAGATTTTCTGTTAAATAAGACCTCAAGAATCTCAAGTTTCAAGCAGATGCACTACCAGTGTAACTCGAGTTCCCAATATGGTTATATCAATCATGAAAACCTGCAATCCAGACTCCAGATTCTCAGGGTCACATCCTTTCATTTAAAGTTGTTGCTTGAGATTTAGTCTTGAGATCCACAAAGGTCAGCCTTTCTCTGATTTTCCCCTTCCTCCTCAGCTTTTCTTATCATTTGGCTGAATCAGTAGAGCTGAACTAAGAATTGTTACTCACAACAGAAGCCGAGCAAACAACTCTTAAAGCTTCAGCATTGATTGCAATAAGCTTGAAGTCTACCACAGATTCAGTGCCAAATCTGTTTAAATCTCAATTTTGTACTGCATGAATCTAATCCAAACTTGGGAATGTTTAGCAGTAGGAAGCCTGGGAAGCTTTGAGGCCCTTACCTGCTGCTACAAATAAGGCAGTCTAGGGTAGGTAACACCTTCGCTGAAGGACAGTTTCTCCATCTCAAGGAGGGAAGGAAGCATCAGCTGAAGAGAGAAAAACTGAAGAAGATGTCTTTCAGAAGTGAGACCCTTGCCACATCCAGAAACAAGTATTTCAACACTCACTAATCCAGAATTTACAGCTCAACCCCTTTTTTCCACTAACAACCTTTGATTACTTGCCATGGGTGTGATCCCAGCAAGTGCTTCTTGGTGAGAAGCGCATACCCTTGTTCTCTGCAATTGCTGCTGTATCTGAAAGGTGAGCGGTAGAAGCAGCAGCTGTTCACACATTTGTGGATCAGCACAAGCATCACACCAGATGGAAATCACCTCATCCGTGCCAGTAAAAACTGAAGACTCGACACGCGATAGGGTACTTCATTGCTGCACTAGAATCTTCTTTCCAAAAAACCAAAGACAGCACACATGGATGTTGTTGACTTAAAAACCAAGTCAAGGGGAGGCCCAGATGGCTGTGGCATTCCACAAGTATTCTGCGTGTATGTAGGACTGCGTCACAGTTGTAAAGCACAAGCTGATATGAATACCAAACTGAAACAACTCTTTAAAATACTACGAAAAGCCAAGCATACCAAAGAGAAGCAGCATCAGCCTTTTCACAGGGAAATGTGAACTCACATCATCAATCTTGTGTTTGCCAAGCGCACACAGCAAGGACGGAGAGTAGCCCTCTGCTTCACCAGATGGCATGTTCCAACATTTTTCTAAAGCTCTATTTACCCACTACACAATCTCACCAGATATCCTTAGCTTTCACTGAAACCCAGGCAGCCTCTCAGAGCATGGGAGGGAGGGTACAGAGCCTTCGGTTAATGCTCTATCAAGAGCTGACCTTATGGTTGGGCGTTCTACAGTAATTGCATGAAACAAAACATGCACTCTGCACTTCAACAAAAAATTCCTAGGAGACCAGTAAGGTCATTTACGTAGATTTAACCTTGCATGACAACACCACACTTGAGTTTTCTAAATATTCACATAGATGTTATTGGCCTCTGAACTATAAATGATTCCAGACTGAAAACAAACAGTAATTGAGCATCTTATAGGGCACAGTTCAGCAGGTCAAAAGATATGCAAGCTAGAACAGTGCCTTACAGGCCAGGCTAAATTACAAAAGAAAGATCTTCATCAGGTATTACTCATGAGGAATGCGTAACACAGGAATCCTCATAGATCACATGAAGAATGGCTGCTTTTCCATCAAAAATTCAAAAATTTAGAAGTCAAATCAGTTTTATTAAGCTGACCAAAGCCCTAATCATAACTATCTTTTTTCCCCTCTGAAATTACACACAGAACCACAGGAAAGAAGAGACCATATAGTGATACAGTGAACTAGTAGATTCAGGCAGAAGGTTACTAAGAACAAGATATTTAACCTCCTTGCACCTTAGTACATTCAGTACTCCATATTTTTTTAACCCATTTCAGTTGTGAGGTGAGGGCACCACCAGGAGCCTGCCCTTTGTCATTGTCATGCTTTGGCCTTGGGCATCAACAAAGAACCACGCAATTCCGCCAACCATGGGGGAGAATCGGAAGAAAAAGGCAAAACTCATGGGTTGAGACAAAGGCAGTTTAACAGAACAGCAAAGGGAATAGGAGAACAATAACATCAGTAGAGGGAGGTACAAACAGTTATGGTACCACTGGTCACCCACTGCACCTGGGAGGCCCCAGACTGCTCTGGGCAGCAACGTCCTGCCCCCATTCCAGCCAGCTCAGGGCTATGGACTGGGCATGGCCCTGGTGGGATGGGATACCTGTGCTCCTGCCAGAGCCTGAGGAGAATTAATCCTGTCCCCAGGGGAACCAGGACAGTTGTGGATGATCTTCAGATTCCAGCATAACACAGGTAAGTTCTATTTATCCGTCACACCAATTCTTGGCACAATCCCTTGCAACCACCCAACCAGGAGCACCCTGACCAATTACAGGTCCAATACCAGTTTGTATTGCTGGAAGGTCCTACAGGAAGCAGCCAACGCTAAGGCCACTAGAAACACAGGGGGCAAGGCCATGAAAAGGTAAGAAGATTGGATGGAAGAGGGATTAACTGGCCTTGCTGTGCACAAAGCTCTCAGTGAGAGCCCAGACAGACCACGAACAGAGCTACCAGAGCAGCGTGTTGGGGTCCTTGACACTAAGAAGGGATTTCCTTTTTAGAAAAGTATTTGTGTTGTATGGAAATAAACACAGCAACAGTGCATCTCAAGATGACCTCTTTGGAGGAAGGAGTTAATTTTGTTTCTGTTTATATGGGCTACATTTGTTTGTATTTGCCTGGGAAATAAAAATTTTTATTTTTTTGTAAATCTTAATTAGGATTCTCTCATACAGTCCGTGAAATCCTTCCAATATGGAAAAGCTGCAAGAGGCAGCAGACAGAAGCTACAGTCTAACTTTCCACTGTATCTTATAAGGCCAATTAAAAAAAGGTTGCGGCTACCACCTCCTGCTGCCAGTTGCCACTGAAGCCCAATGCCAGATATCCGTTCTTGGAAATGCACCCTGGCTCACTTGCAAGCATAGCTGTTTCTCTCATTTGAGGAAAGCATGATGACAAAACAAAAACGAACCCAGAGCATCAAAATCCCAATAGCATTAAATGAAATTAAAGCAGTCAACTCCAAACTTACTCCCTCGAACTTGAAATATACCGAAGATGTATGCCTGAAGAGCAACACAAAGGCAATGGAGGCATTCCAGCCAGTAAGTCAGCCCCATTGGGTGCCCAGCTATGCCTTTACACAAATGCAGGCAGCATGGGGAACAAGCAAGATGAGTTAGAGATGTGCGCACACTTCCAGGGCTACGATCTTATTGGCATTACCGAGAGGTGGTGGGATAGGTCCTATGACTGGAGCGTTGAAATGGAGGGTTACACACTCTTCAGGAAGGACAGGATGGGCAGGATGGGAGGGGGTGTTGCCCTCTATGTCAAGGACCAGCTGGAGTGTGTGGAGCTCCACCTGGGGATGGATGAAGACATGACAGCAAGCCCACGGGTCAGGATTAAAGGGAACATGGGGGCAAGTGATGTTACAGTAGGAGTCTGCTACAGACCACCAGATCAGGTGGATCTCAGTGGGTCAGTACTATTTAACATCTTTGTCAGTGACCTGGACAGTTGGGATAGAGTGCACCCTCAGCAAGGTTGCCGATGACACCAAGCTCGGTGGTGGGGTCGACATGCTGGAGGGAAGGGATGACATCCAGAGGGACCTGGACAGGCTGGAAAGCTGGGCTTGTGCAAATTGCATGAATTCAACCAAGCCAAGTGCAGGGTCCTGCACCTGGGACGTGGCAATCTCAGGCACAGGTTGGGTGGAGAATGGCTAGAAAGCTGCCCTGAGGAGGACTTGGGGTATTGGTGGATTAGAAGCTTAACATGAGCTGGCAATGTGCACTGGCAGCCCAGAGAGCCAACCGCATCCTGGGCTGCATCAAGAGAAGTGGGGCCAGCAGGTCAGGGAGGTGATTCTACCCCTCTACTCTGCACTTGTGAGACCTCACCTGGAGTACTGTGTCCAGCTTTGGAGTCTTCAAAACAGGAAGGACACGGACCTGTTGGAATGGGTCCAGCGGAGGGCCATGAGGATGATCAGAGGGATGGAGCACCTCTCCTATGAGGACAGGCTGAGAGAGTTGGAGTTGTTCAGCCTGGAGAAGAGAAGGCTCCAAGGACACCTATAGCAGCCTTTCAATATCTGAAGGGAGCCTACAGAAGAGCTGGAGAGGAACTGTTTACGAGGAAGTGCAGTGACAGAACAAGGGGCACTGGTTTTAAATTGGAAGAGGGGACATTTAGATTAGATACTAGAAAGAAATTCTTTACAGCGAGGGTGGCAAGACAATGGAACAGGTTGCCCAGGGAAGTTGTGGCTGCCCCATCCCTGGAAGCGTTCAAGGCCAGGCTGGATGGGGCTTTGAGCAACCTGCTCTAGTGGGAGGTGTCCCTGCCCAGGGCAGGAGGGTTGGAACTAGATTATCTTTAAGGTCTTCCAACCCAAACTATTCTATGATTCCCATTATGGGCTTTTCATTTATACCTATCCACTAGTAATTAGCCAAAACTCCCAATTCCAAAGCCAGCCAAAGTCTGCAATATTATCAGTCTTAAATCTATATTTGATAGCCAGTGCCCTACTGGCAAACAACATGTTTTGAGTAGTTATTTTCCCAATCAACTGGAAATGCACTGAACATGTTGATTTTAGCACTGACACACAAAAAAGCAAACCACAAAAAACATCACAGCAAAGCTCCCAAGCACAGACGACTGGAAAATACTCAGTTGCACCAGACCTTTAGACTGGAAAAATGGAATTTATTCAGACCTGAGGATAAAATTGATTAAACCATTAATAATCTTTCTACATACAAATTATAAGCCATTGAAATCAAAGCATCTCCAGCCCACATTCATATTTAACACATGAAAGATACAGATCTAATCTACCTGAAACTTAACTGTGATTAATACAATTGGTTACAAAACAGTTTCAGAATTGATGGGCTTAGGGGAACTTGTATTGATTCTGGGTCAACAGGTAGTATTAAAAAAAATTCCCTAACTGTGCTAAGGCATAATCCTACCAAACCCTCACAAATCATGCAGCTGGAAAACATAAGCCAACTGCAAATAATTATCTCAATGAGTGCCCTTATCCTTCATATTTCCACCAGGCCATCTTGGGCGAGGTGATATTTTCTTGGAGACCTGAGTCTCCTGATGAATCCTAACAAACATTCCCTCAGCTAAATAGTTCTTCTTGAGGAATTTGTGTGGCCGGTCAGCAAATCACAGGCAGAAAGTAAGCTCACAGCTGCACACAGTCATTCATACATGTGGTGATGGGAGGATATAGATGTGCCATGGGGAAAGAAGACAAAGTAGAGGAGGAAGAAGAAAATTAAGACAAGGTGTCAGGCTAGAGAGTTGGGACACATGGATTAGACATTACTCATTTTTCCTGGGTAAACCTTAAAAGGTTCTCTGAACTTCTGAGTTGAGAAGTTTCTTCAGTTCCCCTGGGCAAGCAAATTATGAAAGTTTATCTCACACGAACAAGGATATTTGCAAGACTTCTTGTAAGTCCAGTGAGTGATCACCACCTTACTGCCTCCTAGCAGTTTGCTTTTTAGTTTCAGTAGGAAACAGCTTGCTATTAGTATACCCGTAAAGAACCGAGTAGATTTGCTGCCAACATCAGTCTTTCAGCCACCATTAAATGAATAAATAAATCTCAAACCAGAGATCTTCAGTTGGTGGAATAGTTTAGGTTTTTCCTTACCTCATGCACACGCGCAAGCCCTCTTACCTGGAATGATTAAGCAGCACATGTGTATCCCTGTCTCTGTAGCAGCCTCTCAACAGGGAGAGATGACAGCAAACCTATCCTCAGCACCTTTCACAGGCAGAGAAACCAGCATGTGGCTGAACCCTCCTGTGTTCCAGCCAGCAGCACTGAATGTCCGAGAGCATTCCTCTGAGGCCAGCACTGTGCTTGGATGAGAACAAGAAACCACAGCCTGAAGAACAATTGTTTCCACCTTCTCATGTTTATATATTTTTTTAAAATTCAGTTACATATGGGCTTTGTTGTGCCAAAATTGCCACCAACATAATGAAAGAAACCAAGTAAACAACAGGCTTCCAACACACTGCATAAGCAATACAGGTCCCAAAGAACATACCATGCTCCTCCTGGAAAGACTTATAAAACACCACACACACACACTCCTCTTTGTAATAGAAGTCAGGATTGTCCAAGGAACACAAGTTGTACACACCCTTTCGTATAAAATCCTATAGCCGGTCTAGCTTCTTATCTTACTCAACATCACATTCTGCTTAATAAATTCATTTTAAAGGAATCTTTCAAAGTCATGCCACTGCTGTCAGGTTAAAATACCTTAATTCTCGCTCCCATTCCATCACCCCCCACTGCTTTTGAACAGTCTATGTTCAAAACAAAGAAAACCTATCTAGTTACTGCAACAAAAATAGTTGAATAAAAACATCCTGAAGATTTTATCCACTCTGATATTTCAAATCTACTTATTAAAATAAGCTAAAGTGAACACACCAAAACAGGCTGCATTTTCAAATTTAAACAGAGTGATCTAAAGTGTAATGACAATTAAAAAATCATGACTTGTAAACACTGGGCATTGTGCAAATATCACAGCTGGACAAAGTATCACAGTTCTGGAAACTATGAAGTCAAGAGGTCTAGAGTTAAGAAATGCCAGGATTCAAGACAATTTTTGGAACCTTTGTAAGAACAAGGTATTGCTTGTTATATTCACCAGCAAGTGAATGAAGAATGGCTTCACAAACATTGGTGTCATATCCTTTGAACTCTGACAAGGCAATTAAAGCTCAACAAGAGCTGGTTAGAAAAAATAATAATCCAAGATGTTCTCAATCAGATGCCCCTACTCCATCTCCTCCCACATGATCCCGAATCAGCACAGTTTCTGTAAGGGTAGTAGGAAACCCCACTCAAGAGCCTGAAGACAAGCAGTAAAAACATCCTCCTTGGAAAAAGATACAATTTTGAACTTGTCTCATCATAAGCAAGTTCTCTAATGACACACATAACACATGATCGTATCGTCCTGTAACTATAAGCAAAAAAGAGCAAGTTCTTTCTGAAGTAATCACCTGGACATGCTACTGAACTGGAGATCTTGACAGAAATTGAGGAAGAGCTTTTCTTGCAAGGGTAGTGCTTCCTCCAAAGTGATGGCATCAAAGAGTAAGTCTTGTTATCATTAATAATCCTCTGCCAGGTAGACTGGAGGGCTTCTACTCCCTACATTCACATTTCAGATCCTGTCCTGAGGTACTTTATGCACCACAAGGAAACCAGGCTTTCAACACTCAGGAAACATTTATCTCTATTCAGGTTAGGGACCTCTCACTCCAGACCTCATCCCTGGTCTGGAAAAGATCCAGTGAGGAAGCAGGCACATGCTACCATAGCTACAGAAATGTAATGGCTGGATCCAGCAGGCATTCAGAGACTGCAAGTTTGAAGCCACATGGGCAGCTGCTGCAAGTCAGCGCACACAGAAACTGCCTCTGCCACAACCAGTGCATTATCAAAGAAGCATTCTCCACTTTGTACTAACCCCAAACAAATTTCCTCTTTTTGTTGTGTTGGGAGGGGGTTTGTTGTTTATTTCTTTTCTTTTAAGTAGTCCCAGTCTTCAGTTGCTCTTGCTTGGGTGCAAGGTATACGAGATATAAAAAGAATACCAAAGCCAGTTCTCTCTTCTGGAGACAGATTGTCAATTGCCTGTGCTCTATTAAGATTCAATGTCCAAGGTAACAGAACAATTTCTGTTTTGGTTATGTCTTTTCACAGAACACTACACATCCAGAAATATTATTTTTACTCTTTGCAGTCTGAGTAACTGTAACAATGCAAGAGAACATTTAATTTCACTACATTTACAGCACAGATGCTGCAGTCTGTCACCTTGCATACATGCTGCCATTTAACACTTCAGAAGAACACTACCAGGCAGAACATTTTGCATCTACTTTATTCTTCCTTTATAGCGCAATAAAAGTTGTATGAGGATCCTGCCCTCCCCTGAAATATTTTCATTACTATTTTCAGTGCTTAACACTCACAGCAGTCATCCTCACAGCAGTGAGCATCACTCTTTGAACTGAGAACAAACATCCTTCAGAGCTAGAGAGTCATCACAACATGACCATGAGAGACTGATTGGCAACTGCTGTGGCACTGAAGAGCTGGATCTGACAGAAAGACCAAAAAGGAGATGTTTGGGCTTTGGGGAAAGCACATCCTCAGGCTGTTTCCTCACTGAGGCTACAGCAAAGCAGACAACCACCCTACTTCTGTTAGTTAAAAAGACTCTAGAAAAATGAACCCAGGCAGTCAGCGCACAGCACTTGATTCTCCTCTCAGGCTCAGAGTTGACTGCACTTTGTGGTATATCTATCGTCACAGGACCCACTGAGCCCAGGGCTCAGGATACCAAGATTTTTTAATCAGACAACATAACTCCTTCACATTCAGCTACCTTTTAAAACAGTACCTAGGAAGGGATAGAAAGGAACACATAGCTCACAGATGCTTGCTCTGTAGACACTTGAAAGACTTTTGCCTGCAACACTTCAGGGCCTGTTCTACTGGTTTCCAGTGAAAGTTGATGTTCTAAATCCAGCAGAGTCACTTCTGGAAGTTAACTGTTTAACTTTGGTGCTGGGTTACCTCAAGTTCAATTAAACTTCATGAGAATGAGCAAAGCCAAGTTGTTAAATAATTGCAAAACAGCTTCGGCTGGGAAGGAAACGTCCTACATCTCATCTTTGTGGGCTTCGGGTCTATGTCTTCTGTAACAGAGAGTTCAGTCCTGATGAAAACAATCTTCATCTGTGAAAAAACAGCCCATACTCCCACATGGGATTGGTTATAAATGCTGAGTTTCCTTTCCATTCTAACACAAGCAGAATAATTCAATTGGGAGCTTCTGCTTCTATCTGAGGCTCAAAGCTCAGTTCTTCCCTCCTGATTAGACCACATGTGTCTCTGTTACAAATAATTAAGCACCTTGCAGCAGGCAATTAAACAACCTTTTATGAGGATTCTACTTGTATCTTATTGCATGTATCACTAAGTGATGTCCAACATAGAATTAATTTTATCCAACAGGGAGCTGTAACATTACAGAATCCAAAGTTACAAGCATTCACTCTGCTACTGCTACAGCCAAGAACATTTCCAACAGAACAATGCCTTCTGGAAAAGCCATAATTTCAAAGGTGACCTTAGGTAATAATTTCAGAGAACAAGCACAAAAGTGCTAACCTGAACATATTTGATGATAGACTACTGAGAGAAAGCAAACAGCCTCCTGTGCCTTCTGCTGTCTCTTCAGAATGTCCACAAAGGTGAAATGCAATTAATTAGAAAGAAAGTTTTGACACAAAACCAGGGAGTTGCTCATGCCCCAAAAATGGTGCTGCTGAGAGCTAGAGTCTACTTTGAAACCAGTTGCAAATTCATGCTTAGGGAAAGTGGTCACTTTATCCACTGGATTAATACACTGTGTTTAAGGTCAATAGAAAAATAAGAACCTATCAAGACTGTATTTTTAGAAAGGTCAACAGCTAATTGAAGATACCAACTCATTTTATTCAATACAATCAAACATATGCAGTAGCGGGCACAGAAAACAAAAATAAGGAGGAGCAAAATTTCTACTGTATTCCCAAAGGAGAGAGAAAAAAAGATCATAGTCACATTTTTAACATAAATAAAATCCTGCATCGTGAGCAGAGACAAAGGAGATAAAGGAGACTCACTTTGGGAAAGACAGAATGAAAAAACTTGCACTAGTAATTATCACCTAGATATGACTGGTTAATCCAATTTTATTTAGTAAGAGAAAAAGTACTTCTTCAGATGTCATCTTTCAGCACATGCTACTTAAATGTTCATAAGAAATTTAGACATAGCATTGCCTCCTTGCAAAAACATTCTCAGACCACTAAAGGCAAGGAAAGGACAGAAATACTCAATTTACAGTACTAGCTAGAAAGACTTTTTAACAACTTTGACAGATCAATAATAAGTTACTAGCATGTGGCTGCATATTCCCACCTACTGTCTCACGTAATGTGGAAGGAATGAAAAGGGAGAATACAGGCAAAAAAGAGGAGCATATAAAACCAGCTTCCTCGAGTCTCCAGAGAAGAAAAATAAAATGCCTTAAGAGCTGTTTTGCATGAGCACGTGACCACATTCAATACACAATTACATCACCGTGGCAGACACTGTAAAGCTTATATAGCTTTAAAATATTGAAAGACTAAACACATTACCTTAGACAAGAAGTCTCTGAGCACATCTACAAGAAACACATTTCCTTCACTTTGTCAGGGAACAGCAAGGGTCACTTACTGCCCAGAGCACAGTCAGGAGCAGGAGGAAACAAGGACAGATACAGAGCTGAAAATAGGGCTACAGCATAGACACAAAACGCACTCGAGATAAAGAACCAAAGACATGATGAGAGACAAACTATGGGCACAAATACAGGGGGTCCTGCCAGGAGATCACCAGCTTACATTCCTGCAGCCAAGATCCATTGAAGAGATAAGGCCAAAGGAAGGGCTAGAGACACACACCCCCATAATACAGCTGTAGTAGATGTGAAGATCCGGGCCTGAGCTTAAATGGGTTTTCGGGGCCAGGGCAGAGCATTGGTAGTGGTCCCAGGTGAGGCTGATCAGGGCTATTGAAACCTAGTGGTAGGCTCAGGGCCTTGACATACTCACCACAGCTCAGCCAGGATTTTTCTTCCTCTAGATTTTATTTCTGCGCATCCTAAAGACACGTATAGACAATGTGGTTTAACTTGAACACAGGTGTTTTAAGTACAAATAAGTGGTTTAAGATACCTCTGATTGCAACCTCACTTCATTTTCGAGCTCTAACCTTCAGGTATGAGACATCCATATTTAACCCCTCTGCCAAATCACAGCAGTCCAGAGTTAACACCATTACACTACTTGACACCCTTGCTTCCCTTTAACCACTTCTCTCCTCCTAGAAAGGCAAAAAAGTCATCACACTGCTTCTGCAGGAAGATGCAGCCAAGGCCTGTCTCAGTACTCCATATTGAAGCAGAAAAGTCTCTTATTTTCTTCCAGCCCATCCCCTCAGCCAGCAGTACTTTCTAGACTGAGGGCCATTCCACACCTCCAGGCACTCAGCACAAAACATACGAAGATGCTTCTACAAGGTATAGGCTAAAACAAGCCACGGTCAACTGCAACTAGCCAAATTTCCAATCATCGTTTTAGCCTACAGGAAGAGAGTACCACGATATAGTTTTTCTTGGACTTTGGCAGTAAATCTTCTTACCACAAACCACCAGGCAGCTCTCCTACTCCCTTTTAAGCTAAGCTTTGCCTCTACTGGCAAGACAAAAGGGGAAAACCCTAACTCTTGCCTCTGATGTCATTGACTGAGGCTTATTAGCCTTTTAACAAGCTTGTTAACCCTTTCCTCACTTATGTGGGCTTTGTCAAGTACAGGGAGCAAAGTGGCTAGAGTTCCTAGAAAGAGTCAAGATTTTAGGTCTTCACCTGATAAGTTGCCATATCATCTGTTAATCTAATGATGGTAAGGCTTTTCAGGGAAAACTGGCTTGTGCTAGGTGTTGTTTAGGTACATAACAAGGGAACTTCTTCGTCAGTGTAGCGAAAACAGTTTTAAAGAAAGACATAAATAGTAAACTGGACTATAAACAAATTAAAACTCAAAATATTGTACAACAGTGTCGCTAACAAAATCAAAGTCAAGGATCAAAGCAATATTTCTCAGCTCATATGTGAGTGGGAAAGGCTGTTAAAATTTTGTATACTGAAAATCTGCCTAACCCACAATTTATACATAAATGGAATCACAGACATGCAAACTTAATGCACTTACAATTTTGGATTCCCAGTCAGTTTCAGTCTCTGACACCTACTGGAACAATGTTTCAGAAATCCCAGGGTAAAACAAAATAAAAGCAGAAAAAACATGGGTTTAATGTACCACAAATATTGCCAATCTGAAGCTTTCAAAAATCGTAAGGTTGTTTTAAAAACAAAAGACTGCTTACCTTCTATTTTGAAAACTCTGCCTGTTAGCTGCATTCGGATAACATATTTGATTTTTCTTCCAGATGCACCCAGGATGGGGAAAGGAAGATTTGTGGTAATGGTGGCTGAAGTTCTCATGTTGCTTGTCAGGCCTGAGAGCTGGAGCACTATGAAAAACTCCAAATCCTGAGACTTTCATGCTTGTATCACAGCTGATAGCAGAAAAAGCCTATCAGCGCCAGGAGAGCACTAATGACTCTGACTGGCTCCACCTGACCATGGCAGGCCTGTATTTAGGCCCAGATGGGGGGTATTAAATCCTTGTTAAACAGTGTGTGGGGTTGTCTTGGGGGTTATTAGGGCTGTATTCTGGTTTGTGCTTTGAGATTCTGCCTTGCAAGCTCACCTGCATGGACTTGGAGCTTCTTCAGTGCTGTGGGACCTGGGACATTGCTCCCTTGCTCAGGTATGGTGGGGTAGACACTACCTGGTGAGGCCCTTTGCACTGTTGGCCATGTTGTCCTGTGCACCTTCTATCCAGCCCAGTCTACCTGGAGCCCTGACTTGGGCCCCAGAGGGACTAGCCTGCCCCAGGGCTCTGGTTTCTATATGGCACCCATCCCCTGCCTAGCACTAGGTTCCTGAGAAACCCTTAAGTCTCCCCTGCTCAGCAGCCTGTGTCCATGTCCTTGCTTCTAACACCCCACAGCCATTAAACTGCTCTGGAGCCCAGGCCTCAGGACGGCTTGGTGCGTGCCTTATGGAGGTAGCTTCTGAAGGCACAAACAGGCCCTGATCAGTCTCCTGGGCCTCCCAGACCCCATACCAGCCTGGTGCCTTCGGTCCTTGCCCCAGCAATCCCTAGGGTGCTGGTCTCTAGCTCTGCCCTAGGCCTGGGCACTGCAGCCATTCTAGGGTGCCTCGGGACAGGGAGTCCTGATGGGACATTCCTTGCAATGTCCCAAGAGGAATGCTGAAAGCTATGATTCAGAAAAATCCCCACTTCAATATTCAGAGTCCTCCATCTGCATACTCACAGTGGAAGTGAGGATCTAGCACCTCAGGCTGAAATGGCTTAGCTGTGTCCATCTTCTTCCCTCACCACATCTACTGGGGTGTGTGCAAACATGAAGTTGTCTTCCCTTTCTGACAGGTAAGGGACATTTTGTGGGCTACTTATCGCTGATAGCTCTGGGTTAAAAGTCTGTGGTCCTTTCCTGGGGCCTGCTGGCAGCAGGGAGGGCTCTGGGCAGGCTGGGAGCACCAACATTTTCTTAGTGGGAAATAACAGGAACCCCCATGCTCCTAAATGGTCCTAAACTCTTGTTTTCCAGAAGAGAAAGAGAGAAGCCTCCAGAAGAGAGCATAAATGAAGCTGGAATCAGCAGAGGTAAATTAACCCTAACAAAAGATGTGGAGGGATGATTTTCTAGGTATAGCATAACTGAAGAAAGGAGAGAAGAAAAATGATCTATTTTTTTTTTATTTGAAGTTTAAAGGGAGAGAAATAAGAAAAATAATCTTTTGTGTTTTCCTCCCACTAGCTCAAGAAAATTCACTTTGTGCCAATCTATAAGCGTTCTCTTGGACTTGAATCTTTTTGTTTCTTTTAGGTTTTTTTTGTTTCTTTTAGTTATTTAATCTTTTGAATGGGGGAAAAAATACTTAAAGCATTGCTTTTGAGTCGATATATAGTTACTTTCAAACCAGGAGATGTACTTGAGAAAGCAAAGCAAGGTGAAAACTTTACAGCACTTTGATTTTGTCAATGGCTTTTCCCTAACTACTGTGGCCAAACTACCTGTTAAATTCAAGGTGTATTGGCAAAGAACTTCAGCATCCCTTAAAACGCCTTTTCTATTTTTTTTACTATTGGTCTTCTCATTTAACTGACTTCAAAAAGC
Source organism: Gallinago jamesoni (assembly GCA_025769975.1). Lineage (NCBI taxonomy): Eukaryota > Metazoa > Chordata > Aves > Charadriiformes > Scolopacidae > Gallinago > Gallinago jamesoni. The sequence goes on along the minus strand of JAOQGH010000007.1, from coordinate 9,320,090 downwards.
AAATCCTTATTCCAGCTCAACCACTGGAAATGGAAATTTTAAACCCCCTCAAATAATGTTCCTCCTAAATCACTAATTAAAAGGGATGTCAGTAAAAAGCCTATTGAGTTTATGACTAGTGAAGATAACAAGAAAAAGTTATCTTGCTATCTGAAAAAGCATTTATCTGAATGATGATGGAAATGTCATTTGTACTGGAAACCTCTCCCCACTGCAACTCTGTCAACATAATTATTACAGCATTTTTTCCCTTGCTAGTTGGGGGACCCTTTATGGTTCTGCCAAGTATCCTTGTCCTAGCCAGATATAAATCCTGCACTGTTTTTCTTGCTGAAGGATTTCCTGTAACTCTTCCCTCTGTCCTTCATAGGTTTTAAGTATGAACTGTGTGGCAGAATGGGTGTGACAGGTTATTACTAAACCACAAAATAAGCAAACTTCTGGACATGTGGCGTGAATGGCATTCTAAAGTTCATCACTTGTTTTTTTCCTTCTACCAACTGAATTAATCTAAGTTCCCAGCTCTCCTGATTTATCATACATTGAATAATGGAGTTTTGCTTTACCGCCATGACATTTGAGTATGGTATTTGAACATGAATATCTCTTTTCTTCCCTGATTTTAGTCATTATAGCTGTAGAGAAAATCTTGAACATGTGAATTATAAAATTTCAGAAACTAAAAGGAAAAAAAATAATCTAGTGACTTAAGGCAGTCTTGTGATTAATTTTTTTTTAATGCTTGGGCAAAGGAACACTGACTCACTGTAACCATGTCTAATATCTCCAAACACCCCTGACAAGGCTATTGCCTGGCCAAGATTTGTGCTTAAAAGTTCCAGCTGTTTACGAGGTATTTGTCTGGGGGAAGTATGTGGCAATAATTGTGTTTCTTCTAACTGAAAAATGGTTTAAGGGATTTTCCAACAAATTCTTCAAAATAAGTGAGCAAAACCAACTGTGGGCAGGAACTAAACAAGACTGAGGCACAATGAAAAATACTGTTTAGGACTGAAATCCTTCTGCATCTTCAGCTGTGGATGTAGCTCCCCTGTGTATTGTAGGGGCAGCCTAAGGAAACAGGATTGGTATTAGGTTTTCATTACAAAGCTGCTTCTGTGGACCATCTATGAAATCCACAGTTCTGTAGTTGTAGACTAGCAACACTTTGCAGAATTTTCATTATGACTTGGAATACTAAGACCAGAGATCTTCTACAGGATACCTTTTTGAATCAGTGGTTGTACTTTAAAAGCTGAATCCTACAAATACTTCCTGGGTACTGTCTCATCTATCCCTTTCTTCAAACCTATCAGTCTTGGGACTCTAGGGAAGATCAAGAGGAGATGCTGTAAAATGGATTTCCCCATTGTATTTCAGGAGATCCAGATGTTTCTTTCCTTCTCTTTCAGCTCATGATAAGGTTTTAGTTTGTTCCCTTTATAAGGTCACATAGGACTCGGGAAGGTGGAGAAACTAAGATAAACACAATCATTGTAAATATTAGAAAATCTTTGCTTCTCCACTTTTAATTCCCCTCAAAAATATTCATGGATATTTTTGCAAAATTTGAGTTTTTTGGAATTTGTTCTAGGTTTGCTCCAAGTGCCTTTGCATGTTCGTTTGGTTTACACTCGTTGTGTATCTTGAATAAGTTGTGTATCTTCCCTCAGTCCCAAATAGGTTCTCTAGAAATACTGCATTTATTTATCACAAACAAGATATGATTAACCTCCATTTGTTGTCTAGAAGTTAGATATTTAGTCTGTGAAATGTCTGGCTTGTGTTACAGTCAGTGAAGAAACAAGCACTTTAAAAGCGATCTATTATATTGAACTTGCACAACATCTTTGGGTAGGCAGTGAAGATCTCCTTATTGGGTAGAGAGAGCATTCAGAGAACCATGTGGTGAATCAAAAAGTGGATTTCTGTCATAAGCACTAAGAAATAATTGGGTGAACACAGTGGTGTTTCCCAGGGGTTAGTACTGGTTCCAATCCTCTTCAGTATATTCATCAGTGATGTGGATGAGGTCACAGAGTGTATCCTCACCAAGTTTGCTGATGATGCAAAAGTGGGATGGGTGGCTGACACACCAGAAGGCTGTGCTGCCATACAGTGAGACCTGGACAGGCTGGAGAGTTGGGCAGAGAGGAACCTGATGAAATTCAACACGGGCAAGTGTAGGGTGCTACACCTGGGGAGAAATAACCTGCACCGGTATGGGTTGGGGGCTGACCTGCTGGAGAGCAGCTCTGAGGAGTCCTGATGGCCAACAGGATGACCATGAGCCAGGAATGTGCCTTTGTGGCTAAAAAAGCCAAGGGCATCCTGGGGTGCATCAAGAAGAGTATGACCAGCAGGTGGAGGAAGGTTATCCTGCCCCTCTTCTCTGCCCTGATGAGGCCCCATCTGGAGCACCATGTCCAGTTCTGGGCTCCCCAGTTCAAGAAGGACAGGGAACTGCTGGAGAGGGTATACAGCAGAGGGTTACAAAGATGATTAGGGGCCTAGAGCATCTCCCTTAAGAGGAGAGGCTGAGGGACTTGGATCTTTTTAGTCTGGAGAAGAGAATGCTGAGGGGGAATCTGATCAACACTTATAAATACTTAAAGGGTGGATGTCAGGAGGATGGGGCTGGTCTTTTTTCAGTGGTGCCCAGTGGCAGGACAAGAGGAAATGGGCACAAACTTGAACATAAGAAGTTCTATCTAAACATGAAGAGGAATTTCTTCACTTTGAGGGTGGCAAAGCCCTGGCAGAGGCTGCCCAGAGAGGTGGTGGAGTCTCTTTCTCTGGAGACATTCAAACCCTGCCTCGTCATGTTCCTGTGCAACCTCCTGTGGGTGACCTTGCTTTGGCAGGGGATTGGACTAGCTGATCTCCAGAGGCCCCTTCAAACTCCATATCATTCTGTGATTCTGTAGTGCGACACAGTGATTTAATCTGCCTTTTCCCAATGTATAAAGACAAACCCCTCCTTAAGGATCACTGATACCACAAGGATCCATGGTTCACCCTGTGAAGAATGTTGGATGCGCATCTTTAGTGTACATCTGGTTTAAGAATTCCAGTGTGTGAATGAAGCAGGTTGGCTCAAGAGACAAGCAGGCAGAAAGCCCACAGCATGTTTATAGCAACAGTTTTTTGGCTTGTATTTGTCTGAAGGGTCCCACTTTTGGCTAATTACATTCTGTATAAATCATATGGGAAGTTATATGTAGAAGTTGAGAGTTTGCCTAATGTAGACCATTTTTAAGGATGTTGCAGTTTTTAGAGAAAGAACATCAACCAGCCAGAGCAGAGGGAGAAAACCAAAAACCTGAGCAATAACCTAGACCTATGTCTGGACAAAACTCATGCCAGGTCCCGTCAGCTGCACAAAAGGCCCAGAACCAAATACTTGGAAGTTCCTCAAGGAAATGTAAATGCTGATTGTCAGTAATTTCTTGAGGTGCTTAATTTGCCTGTAAGATGTGCTATCCTAGGAGCTCTAGTAGCTTTTTCACAGCCGAAGTGATTTCGAGGCCAGTGTGAGTTACAGACACTCATACTTAAGGCTGTCTTATCTCTGCATGGGATTTCTGGGGGTCAGAAATGCGTGTGCATGCACAGATGGCCTGCACGTGTGCTATAAATTTTATATTTCAGGGGCACATTCAAATGACTACGTATGTGTTAAAAATCTGATATACAGCAGTCTGAGGGAAATAAAGCAAATCCTCAAATTCTTGTGTTTTGGAAGATGAAAGGCAAACTACAGTAGTAGTATGGGAGAAAGTCCATCAGGATGCCTTCACAAGGCTTGCTCTTCTTAGAGCTTCCACATCAGCAGTCACATCACAGGCTCTGTTTGACTTCATGACTTAAAGCACCTTAAGAGATGAATCCAAGTGGCTCTTTCTCCCCTAGGAGGTACCTCTGAAGGACATCTTTTTCTCCTGCTTCTTCCAAAGTCCCTTTCCCAGCTACTCTAAGCTGGGAGGATGACTTGGGTAAATCCTTATCCCTAGAGTTTTCCCAGGCCTCCTGCTCCCTGGTACACAGCATTTTATTTTCTGTACATGAGAAGCATAATTTTAGCTTAACTAAAGCACATAAGCTGGATGCAGATTTAAATGCCAGAGTCCCCTGGTGTTACCCCACTCCCCATGGCGTAAGCATCCCTGGGAGTGGGCAGGATCCCTATGTGGGGGTATCAGAATGTGTGGGGGCTGCTTGAGGAGCTGCTGCAGGAGGATGGGTGGGCAGGATGACAGACAGGGTTTTAGCACAAAGCTAGCAGTGGGGAACATGATGTAGCCCCTTATTCAATGTTTTGTCCATGTACAGAGGTGCTTCACCCAACTGTTGCTGTGTGATGGAGTGGGTGGGGGTTTCCCACAGGGGTTCCCCTGGGGCTGTTGGGATGCAGGCTCTGCCTTGCTTGAGTACCACCTCCTTGGGACTGAACTGGTGTTTTCTCTGGGAGGAGGAAAAAGCAGAGCAGGCTCCCCTGGACAGGGTGCAGAGGGGGTTTTTGTATGTGTCTTGGTGTATAATTCTCCTTGGAATAATTCACTGTGCAAAGATGTGGTTTTCCTTCACCTGAGTTTCAACAGTACAGAGTATAATAGAGCTCCCTCTGTAGCGATGATGAACAGCTTAAAGTAATAAATGGTAATGATGATACTGTGGAAGGAGGAGGTGAGAGGTATTTCTTCTTAGTGGGAATTACTGCTGCTTTCATTTTCATGTAAATGGCATCTGCTTTGGAACTGATGTACGCTCTCCTATTTCCATCAAATATTTTATAGTAGCCAGTCCTCTTTATTACTATGATCGTTCAGAGTCTCATTATTGACAATTAAATTTTTCTAATACACATTATAAATATGCCTAGAAGTAACACATAATTGGCCTAATTTTCTACTGCCTGATACCCTTTACTCTTTCCTCTGCAAAAGAAAAAGCAAGTGGATGCGAAACATTACCAGATCAGTGTATAAGTCTCTGTAAGATCTAATTAGGTAATCCACATGCAAATGAATCTAGTTTTTCCTTGCACAATACAATTGTATGTTGACTGTCTCTAATACAAAATGTAAATCCCTGGTATAGGGAGAAGTGAGGGAGGGTGCTATACAAAACTCCTGCCTGCTGAGCTCCAACACAAGGGCTGGCAAATCATGACTCTTTCCCTGACCTATCTCTCAGCAAGCTCAGAAAAAGCTGAAATGCAAGTTGTCACTTTGAAAAGCTGAAGGAGGAAAAGAAAAGGAAGTCTGATGCTGAACTAGGCCAGCCTTTTGTTCAGCAGCTTAAGCAAACAGAGGCTCAGGGAGAAAAAGCCTAGCACTTTGAGTGACCCAGCCCTGGCTTGAGTTTATGAACAGGAGCCTGGTCAAACTGGCACTAAGCGTGCTTAGGAGAAAAGCTTGGAAAGGACTTCTGTGGTCAGGGTGCATGCACGGAGGAAGGGGGAAAAAAAAAATAAAATTGACTCAACTAGTTAGTTTGAAGGCAAGTTTCACTCTGACTCAGAAAAAGAACTGAAAACAGTTCCTGCAGTTCTAGTCAGTGTATCAATGTTCTGGGAACTGTGAATGGAAACTTAAGAAATAAGGAGTGGTGCAGAGGGAGCTCAGATCACTCAGACTGGTGGAGATTGATGTCCTTAGGCTGCTTGGTTAGCTAAGTTGAATGACTAGATCACCAGGGCCTGCATAACTGTTTACATTAATCCTCCTCTTTAAATTACTTTCCTCCAGGAGTGTGTATGCACACATACACTCCACTTAAGTCATAGTCATGTTAAAAAATAAAACTGGATCTATGTCTCTGAATGATGCCTCTGAATGGCTTTAACAGAAGGAAAGCAGGGCTTGGTGTGAAAAGTATGTTTTTCTGTCCCCTCTTCCTTCTCTTTCGTGGTGCAAGATCAGTATGATTGATGTGATGCTTAAATGTAACAGGGCTTGCTCTCCAGCATGCCTGTGGAGTGGGATGGTAGCCATGTGGTAATATCATCCAATTTGACCAATCTTTCTCATGTAAATGGATAAGTCCCTGGTGTGAAATGATGCCTACAGTTTCCTCACCCTTAAACAAGATTTCATTTCCATTGTCTAATTTTCATCTGCCTCCTTGGAGTAACAGTGGCTTATTTTCAGAAAAGGAACAGATAGGAAGCAGTAAGAGGAAAGCCAATCTGTAGTCTAAGTGGGAGTCCCTTAGTATTTTGTTGCTTCTCTGAAATCAGTGATATTGACTTTAGAGATATATATATAGCATTTTTTCACCTTGTAGATTTTTCTAGGTTACCCAAATCTCATAAAAGTGAGTAAAAAAAACAAAACACAGATGATGACATCACTTGCCCTATGTTTGTTCCATGTTCCTTTCTACTTGGGTCTCATCTCTTTTTCTCACTCTCATCCAACTTGTTCATAACTCCTATTACATGTTGTGCATCACTTCTTGCCTCCCCTCACCCCCTCCCCATATTATAGCAAAGAAAATCTGTCATGTCTGCTCTCATCATCTACTTTCTAAAGGAAAAAGAAATCAGGAAAGACTAATTGCACTGTTAAACCAGCAAAAGTGGAAAGGCGGGCAGTGATAATTGGACAGACTTGTTTCCAAAAGTAAAAGATTGACTTAGCCGGGCTTCATCTGCTGTTGACTTCAAAGAATATAAACTCACAGAACTGGACTCTGGTTAAAAAAGCTTTGACTCAATGCTAAGAATGTGCAAACATACTCAGAAAAGATAAGCACTCTGAGCTTTTACTTCATAATCCTGAGCTTTTGAAGTTGTACTAGAATAAGAAGCACTATGAGCAAACATCCTCCTGATATTACAGTTTTGTTCGGAGGCTTTATTTGTCCCATCACTCCCTGTCTTCAGATCTCCTCTATCCTGGGCTTCTTGCTTCCTGTTGGCCAAGGCTTCACAAGTGGCAATACACTTAAGGAAAGATGAAGAGCAATTGGAGGAACTCTGGAGGAGAAAAAACAAGAATGATCAAAGGTTTAACAACAGCCATGCCCTTTGGTGTATGACTGAAAGAATGGGGTTTATTAAAGGAGGAGAGAAGAACTGAAGGAGACATAGTGTTCTTTAAATACATAAAAGTTAACTGCAAAAGATTAAACTATTCTCCATGTGCAGTATAAATAAGAATAATAGGGAAAGGCCTAAATCACAGGAAAAGAAATTTGAAGGAATATGTTATAAAAGATTTTCTAAGGAGACTGAGGCACTGAATTCCCTAGGGATGTGTGGATTTGCTGTCACTGGAGAGTTTTAAGAACAGAAGAGTCCAACATTTCTTGGAAATGTGGTTAATTAATGCCAGTACCAAATCTGTAGAGAAGAAAATCTGATCCTTTCAAATCAGTGGGATATTATAAAGAACATCTTTATGTTGATTTCCTTTCCAGCATCTCCCTCTTAAACAAAAGAATTTACTATAATAAAAGCATTTTTAACAGCAAAAGTCCCTATAAATATTGACATATATCTCACTTTTTGCAAAGACAGTTTGGTGAAAATGGAAGTGCTTTTTAGTGCTTTTTTTTTTTTCCCCAAAATAGACAATGGCCTTGGATCCCAAGGGGAAGCATGTGAGTATTTTCTTTCCAGTTCTCTTCATGTTTAGAACAGCATTAAAATCTTAACAAGTCATTTGTGTTTTTTCATGCTGGTGATTAAAAAACAGTGTTTTATGGAAGAGACACAAACTAGAGCTTCATTCTACCATGTGCTGGTTGTCTTCATGTAGTAAATCCAGCCTCAGGCCTTAAGGGGACTTTGCTTATGCATGCAGCTCTGGTGGCTGAGGTTTTGATCTTGCAGGATGAGCTATGAAGTTCCATGAAAATAGCAGTTGGCTTGGGATGATCTGGAGCAATCCAGGATGAAGAGAAAAGGCAAGAGAACTCCTTTGCCTTCCTCCATGCTTAACTGGCTATTGGCCTGAGAGTAGTGTTGCCTCAAAACACCAGTGACAGGCTTAGGAAGAGTAGACCTGGGGAATGGTGTGGACTGGGCTACAGCAGATCCAGCACCATCTATGCAGGATCCACCTGGAAGGCATGGAAGAGGAAACGTCCTGCCCTGAGCTGCAGAAGCGCTCAGGCTGTGAATCTCTGAGACTGGTGGGATTCGGGACTAAGCTGTTGGATGGGCCAGCTCTGAGAATGGGCTCAGGCCCAAACTCCATGTGTAGTGTGAGCAGAGCTGTTAAGTGTTCTGGGTCATAAAAAAAAAAATCATGGCTGGTTGATTATTTTATGCGAAACACTGTTTCGTATCTTTTGATTGCTTTTCAATCCTTCTGAGCTGGGGCTTTGCGATGTATTTGAAATGGTCATCTGGCAGCTCTCTGCCACAGGAGCTGCTCGCTGTAGTGAAGTTACTCATCTGTTCATGTTCACAAAATCAGACTTACTGACTTGTTCTTGTGTAAGTTCTTTGAAGGAAAGAAGAAAATTTTGCAAAGTATTCTTCATCATGAACAAGACGAGAGAACAGAACCACTTGTGTGGTGCTGGGATTATACAAAATAAAAAAGGGCATGAGCTCAAATATCCATCTTCCTTTAATGGTTAATGCTCAGTCTAATGAGGACACTGTTTCTGAATCCTTGTCCTTAAGACTGTTTGGGGTACACCCCAGTTCTATGTTAGGACAAGCAGAGCGTGGTGTTTATGCTTGCCCTGGGCAACAGCTCGGCAAAGGAGAGACTTTCAGTGGTTAAGAGTAAGGATGGTGAGCAGCTGGCAGGATGCTGCTGCACCTCCCCTCTCTGGTGGCTCCCATGTACCTTGGAAAGCCCAGATGCAGTTTACTTGATTTGTTGCACGTCCCTGTGGTAGAAAGTCTGGCTATTGACTTAGCCACAATGTAAATAAATGATACATGCTGGACCAGGGTTTGGTCATGAAGTATTCACTACAAGGCCCTGCTAGGAGCTGGAATCTGGTGTTCTTTATTAACTCTTTGATGAGAGAAGAATGCTAGCAGAGAAAAACATAAAAAATTTAGAGCTTACCCAACTAAGAGAAAACAAATTCTGTGTCTGCTCATGGTGAAGACACTCTAGAAAAGCCTGGTTTGTTTATGCATGGTCTTGATGAGGCACTTAGCTTCCACTAGAGTCCTTCTGGGGAATGCTGGAGCCCAAGGGGGTGTATGGATCCAAATTTTACAAATCATCCTAGTTTCTGGGATAGCAGGAGCAAGACTGAAACTAAACATTTCTGACCTTTGCAGAAAGAGGTAATTGAAATCTAGCTGTGGAAACAGTGTAAGATCTGAAACTCGGCCCTTCCTTTCAGTGAAACCTTTCCAAAGTGTTGCTGAAGTTGGTCTTATTGAAGGCTTCAAACAAAGCCACTCTGGCTGTTGGATTATAGGCCTTTCAATATTGCAGCCCAAACATGAAAGAAGGGCTGGCATATTTCCTGTAAAAATGATTTTGTTTTTTATTCAACTGGTGGATGCAAAATTGCTTCAGGCTGGGGAGCTGGGAGGAATGCAGTGCAGCACTGTGCTGAAGCGAACATGGACATCGACTGACAGATACGATGTTGTTGGAGGAATTAGGAAAAAGAGCTGGAAAGGTCTTTCAGGGTCATGTCTAGTCTCTGGCTCTGTCAGGCATCCATATTGTAATGGCATTCATAAATGCAAATGATTCCTAAAAGTCATCAAGACTCAGCAAGTCCCACTGTGAGGAGTCTGCTTCAAAACCTTATCTATGATGGTTAAAATCCTTCTTATTTCCAACCTTAGCATATTACTGCTCAGCTAACTGCCATTTATTAATGAAAACTTTGAGCGAGGCTGCTAAACTATATTTCTTCAAGATTAAGTTCTTGTGCCAACAGCCTCGTTTCACGGAGCTCTCTCTCTTCTTAATATTTATATTGCGAACGACACTCCAAATACTATGCCACCATGTTATATTGCTCAAGGCATGTCATGCTCAAGAACTGGATTAATGCAAAAACTAACTCTTTCCCCCTGCCTCTTCATTTGAAACAGTTTTCTAACCGTGTCCTAAGATTTCCTAAAATTTAAGTTTCTTCTTCCTCATTTACTTTAATCCGTGTTTTCCTCATCTGTTTGTGGTCTGTTCCAGTCCATCCTTTCTGGAACATGGAGCTTTCCTATCACATTCTTTTAGCTCTGGCTTTGCCTGACCAAACTCCCTCTGGCTCTGAGTCACTTGTTTGTACCCTTTTCTGGATTCATCTCCAGGAGCCCTCTGGGATGGGTAAATGACTTTCTGCTGTAAAATGGTCTCCTTTTCAGTAAAGGTTTTTGGGGGATTGGAAATATTTCTAGAAGGGACACTTTTTTCTTTTTCCCCCAAGGATTCTTTTACAAAATCCAGCAGATTTTTCCAAGCTGCGTATTTTATTAACTGGAATATTCCCTTGGAACCAAAGGTAGGATTTTGTGATGTTTTCTGCCAGCATCTTGGCTCTTGGGAAATTCTAGATTTTCACTGCCATGGGTTTACTTCTAGAGCCCTTTTCTTCTGTTAAATCAAGCTGGAGTAGTTTATTTTCCTCTAGGCCAGACCGACAATTGCTCTATCACTTCAAGTTTCAAATCTTACCTATAATCCCCGGAATATCCTATGGATATCCTGTAGCTTCTCTGGATAAAGCATTTTCTTTTTGATGAGGTTTTTTTTTTTTTAAGCATATGCACTTTCTCATTTTTTTTTCTCCAAATATTTAATTATTCATGCTAAGGTGGGCAGCGTGGCCAGGGCAGAGGGGGTGGAACTGGATGATCTTTAAAGTGCCTTCCAACCCAAACCATTTGATGAATATGGGCCTTTAGTAACAAAGATGTATTATTATCAAGGAGAAATTCTAAACACCAAAACTTTTCTGTATGGCAGAAGATCCCTTTGGTTTTGCCTGCACTTTGCATTTTCAGAGAGAGAAATTGAGAAGAATCTGAATGAAATCTGTACTCATGGTGTGGCAGGGAGAGCTGGGAGGTCTTTTTTCTATCTTATTACACTACATTGTAGAAGCTTCTCTGTACCACCACATCTGTAACCTCCTTGAGAGCCTGTGTGCAGGGAAGCTCTGCTCCAGAGAGAGAGAGGTGCATCCTTGGAGAAGGAATAGAGGAGAAATGTCTGTTCCATCTGTTCCTTTACCCCACTGCCATGGTATAGAGGAGATATGGGTAGGGCAGCAGGACCTGGTGGTAAAAGACTAGCATCAGACCATGATGCTGTAGCATTACTAGCACTTAACTGCTTGGTATGGCATATAGCCAGAATCCTGGTACTGCTGAGGCATCCTTGTATCGCTGTTACTATATATTCTGTGCACTAGGGTCACAGAACTCAGAGTTCAAAATACCCATTAAGACTGATGAGCAATCAGCCTTGGGAGCCCCTTGACTGCTGGCGAAATGGTGTGTGCTCATGGCTGAGGCTCTGCCCTAAGATTCAAGGACATACTGTCTCACTTGTTCTGATTCTGGCCCGGATTGGTTTGTGCAAATATTAACGTTGGCTTTTCCCTCTCTTGGCCTGTCTCCTCATATGGTAGGAGACCACATGTATGAATAATGTCGGAAGCATTTCTTTTGGTGGGGTTGGAAAATGCAACTTTCCTAGAGTTAGATCCGGAATTGGCAAAAGTTACTGCTGCCACTCGTTTGTTGGACTTAGCAGAAGCAGCAGCAACCCCTTTGCATTAGCAGGCCTGCTGACGTCGATGGGCACCAGAGAAGTGCCTTTGAGAGTATTTACTTCAAAGTCACAAGGCACTTGTGCTGCTGAATAAGAGGTTCCCTCTGTGGGAAGAGTGACTGCTTTGCAGCTCTTGAGCTGAGTACTGCGGCTCCTCCTCAGAGATGGGTACATTTCATGGTTAATTGTAGGAGGAAACACATCAGCAGGAGTCCTCTGCTAAATTGGGAGTCAAAAATTTGTTTCTGGGTGTTATCCTGAGAAGAAGGGATGACCGTGGCCATAGTGTTTAAAAACTTTGCTGTTAAAATGGAAACATGGTTCATTACTAAGAAGAAAAAAAAAAAGATCAAAAAGCATATGAGTATTGTATTATTGTATTTGGAATTACGGAACAAATCTTGACATATCAACGTAAATCTAATTGCAGCCCTCTTTTTACAGGCTGATTATAACTTATTGAAAGTAAAGTTAAAGCAGCTTTGATTTTGGCCCAGAACTAAAGCTGAAATACTGAAATAGCATGAAAAAACATTTTTCTTATAGTAATTCCTGACCACATGAAAATAAGGAAGTACTAAAAATCTTTCAAGAAAGCTTGACTTCATGAGATTTCCAGCATCATTTCCAGATTAAACAGATTTGGCTTAATACTTGAAGCTTCTTTAAACTCATCTGAACCAAACACATTTTCAGAGATTTATGTCAGTCTGGGCTTTACTCCGTATGTGAGTCTTATTGCAGATTTTTGAAAGCTCATTTTATGGGTATATTTAGGGGAACTGTGCAAATCATTCAGCCTGAATCTGAAAAACCTAGATTCTGCTTTCAGCAGCAAACCTCGGTTCACTGACCAGATCAGTAAGAATCTATCAAACTCTAGATAAAGTTCTGTGGAAAAAGGGTCCAGGTTGGATTTTAATTTTGACTTTACTCAGTTTAGAGAAGAGAGAATATTGAGGAATGGTGGTAACTTTGGGGTATAATAAACACTGTGGTATAATTTCTTGCTATCACACAGGCTGCTTTGATTTTTAAGCTGGTTGTGTAGCTTCTAAAAGCTATTTGTGTATTCAGTTGCTGGTGATTTTAACCAGAGGTAACAAAAACCTGGTGAGGGGTTAGCTCATTACTTTCTGAGCTGATGTCAATAATGATTTCATGGTAATGTCTCCGTTGAAGCTCAATTTTGCAGAGTGTAGCTGCTGATCCTGCTGGGACCCTCCTGGGAGAGTGTCTGCATTATTGCTTCTCTGCACAGACACATAGGGAGCTTCTTTCTGATTTCAGCTGGTCAAAAAGGTTGTGGGATGGTCTAATGTGTAGGAATAAGGTTAAGGGAACTAAAGATTGATTAAAATAAGACCTCTCCACTTCAGATCCCCATGTCGTGGGGATAGTATGTTGCTTTGGTACACTAGAGTAGTGTTAAAGATCGTGATGTGCTTCCTTACCCCCAGGGTTAGGACTATTTCAGAAATTTTTTGATGTTTCTGAAGAAAAACTGTTGAATTAAGGCCTGCTGTTAGACCGAAATTTTTTCACTTTTGAATATTGGGTCAGAATCATGATGGTTCATCTAGTAAATCAAAATAGTATTTCTTTTGATGTTTGTTGCCCTTTTATGCATATAATCTCTCTCCAGATTCATTTGACTGTAATTGCAATGTTCAGCAGCTGTTTTGTTCTTAGAGCCACTTTCTGGATTGTACAAAGGAGATGAAAACACTAGGTTTTTTTATGACTACTGAACTTTCTCTTCCTCCTTTCATGCTACTCTTGTAAAGAGTCAGAGTAAGCTGGACAGTACATGTTTTGCTCATTCTTTAGGGTAAAAGATAAAATAACTGAAAGTCTCTAGAAGTTTAAAACAACAAGTCCTTACAAAAATGAAACTGTCCTAATTCAGGAAAAATAGGCTTTCACCATAGTGCTCATCTTTCCGTAAGCACTAACATTTACCAGATTGGTATTTTTTGCTTTTGTTTATCATTAAAAACAAAATAAGGTTTATAAAGGAGATTTGGCAAAGATGTTACTTGTAACAGAATCTAATCGCTTTAGATATTTTTAGTATAATGAGATCCATGCTGCTTTCAAAAAGATCTTTGGACTCCCAATGGGGAGGATGTTTACAGCTCTGGACCTTCAAAATTTTAACTTGATTATTTGCAGGCAACAGAGTCTGCCCACTTATATAAGGGAAAGCAGTTGTGTAATCACCACCATTCAGTGAAAAGTCACACGTTTTGAGTTTAAAAAAAACTCAGCTGGTTCTTATTTCTTACTGGGTTGCTGTTCTCTTGTACACACCCTCATGGAGAGGGAATTTGCTAATTTGAAACACCATTCCATCTCTGTCTTTTCATGCTTTATAACTTCGTTACGGCTTTCAAAACCTTCCCAAATGCGGGGGAAATAGCTTCCAGTATTAGTTATCTGGACTAATTACATGCTTCTGCATGGAACTGGTCTGGCGTTAATGGTTCAACAAGAGTTTTCCTAGTGAACATGTCTGCATGATCATCTTCCCACAGACCAGTTTGCAGACTTCAGCTTCTAATGGGCCACAGAGACTTGGATTGCTCTCAAGGACATGGTGGATGTAATGCAGAGAACTGGAAGGATGGAGCATCAGAGGCAGCAGTCACAAGCAAACATATGTATATGCGTGTGAATGGTTTTCTCCAGGAAATCTATTTTCTGTCAATCTGAATGATATTCCCAAGGATCTGGGAATACAATAGTTTGCACACTAGGATTGGAGGATTTGAACTGACCATACGGTTAAGTATTCAGATCCTGCAGAATTTTAATGCCCATTTGTTGTCCCGTACCAGTTCTGATATTCTATAAGCTGTTCTTTTAAACTGCAGGTCTTCTGGAAATAAAATAACAGGAAAAAAATATCTAATTTGTCCTGGGTAAGAAATGATATGGAATAAAATATCTGGATTTCCTGAAGTGCTCCGTTTAATGGCTCTTCATAGTTGTAGTAGAAACCATTGTTGGGAGATAAATTGAGAGTGGCTGTTATCATAAAATAATGAAATACACAATTTCTGGCTCATTTCTTGGAAGGTAGAAAACATGAGAGGTTTTGGTATTTGGAATTCATGAGTCTGTGAGTCTGTATTACCATTATCTCTCCTGTGTATCCTTTTTTCTTTCTCTCCTAGATCTAAGATTCTCTTATTCCTTTCCTGTTTCTTCATCTTTTTTTACTACTTCCACTGTACTCCTTGTGCCCTGGGAGAGCTCCCTTGTCCCATACCCCAACTCCCCTGTTCAAATGCCAGCAAGCCCTCTTGTTTTTTTCTGCTCAGTCTAGTACTTCTAAGTGGCTTTTCTTGTAGATGTTAGAATGTATTTAAGACTTGTTTTCTCTTCAGGATATGCTAAACTATATGAGGAGAGTGAAATAAGTATGGAAAACTGTCTTAGTATGACTGTGGCACCACAGTAGATGCTCTGGGATGTCTGTTCATAATAAATAAGAGTAGAGGTGATTTACTCAGACAGGCTTTCTCTCCTGTAAGACACGATTCACCATTTGAAGAGTTTGAAACTCCTGAGCTTGGTTGTCTTCCTAGAGACAGGTTTAGCTGTGAAAGGCTCAGTGACATGGCACCTCAGTGTGGCAGAAGGATTACATTCCACAAACAGATCCTTCCCTTTGTTGCAAGGCTAGAACTGCAAATATTTTCCATGGTTATTCTGCCATTCTCCATGTGGCTGTTACGTGTTGACGAGTGACTCTGATAGCTGCGTGAGTGAAAAAGACGTCTATTCTCTAACCTCTGCTATAACCTGGTTTTGATTTTCCGTAATAGAAAGCAAGCAGAGGACAATGGATCATATTGTGCCTGATTAAATTTCCCAAGTAAATGGCTTCATGTCCCCTGTGTACTATCTTAGCCAGGGTTACTTCACCATAACCACAAGAGAAAGCTGCATAGCCAGAGGATTGAGCCACAGGTGCTCTCGATCCAGCTGCTGATGGGAAAGGCATTTTACCCTTTTCCCAAGTCTCTTTCTGTAGCGTGGTGTCCACTGGGATGGCTGTGGAGGCAGTATTACATTGCAAGGACGTGTGTCTCATTCTCTGACAGTCTTCCGTAACTTCATAATTTATAGCATAATAAAGTGAAAATCATATGTTGCAGTTTCTCCTCCTGGAGTGGGTAAAGCACAGCAGCTGCCTGGTTTCAGAAGCCATTTTGAAAAGAAAGAGAGGATTAAGGAGTCTTGTTTATATGGAAGGAATCAAAGTCACTGTCAAAATGAGGAAAAACCATCTGTAAGTGCAAAAATGCTAAATGCTAATTGCTGTTTGGTGCATATGTTTGAGAGAGGTTAACTGATTTATTCCTAATGTCTCAGGAATGGTATTTAATGGAATGGAGCAGACAGGGTCAAGCTGAGACATGGATTTAATCCCTTACCTCTATAAACAAAACCACATTTCTTGCTGAACATTACATGATAAGAGGGAAGAGATGTGGATAGGAATTTAAGCATTGCACTCTGCTTACAAAAAAAGAGGGGGAAGGAAAATGTTCACAGAGGTGATACTATTTGCAGGCACTTCTGCTTTTGCTTGGGCACTGATGTAACTGATGTGTATTTGCACTCTTACACTTCACACGTAGACCCACCACAAAGAATTGTCCTCACATCCAGCTGCTTCCCCTTGGATGTGGCCAAACTGCCAGGCACAGGGCAGACGCTGTCAAATACAGAAGCCCATGCAAAAGTGGGACATGATGGGAAGGCACAGGGTGAGAGACGTGATGGAAAGAGCAGCAGCTGGTCAAAGACAGTGGTGACAAGGAGTTGGCATTTGGTCACTTGCAAAGCTGAAACTCAGAAGAGATTTCAGATTTGGCATACAAATTGTCTTGCCAAACGCACTAATGGCCCTGGAAATAAAAAGGTGGATAATCAGTAACCTCAGGCTCAAGAGGAGCCCAAAATTTGGTGTTTGAATGTTTGTGGACCTGTTGGATTCTCTTGTTCCATCAGCTTTGACTTTTGTCAAAAGTCCCATAGTGTTAGCAGCCCAGGGGACCAAAGATGCTGCAGGGCTTTGGTGTACCTGGGGGTCTATTATTTACCAGTGTCCTGCTCTACAAACTTCTATATGAAAGTATATATCATCATGCATCTTCGTGTATAGATTTGTACCAAATATCCCAGTAAATCATACACTGGTAATGGAGAGTACATGTAAAAGAACTCTTTTATAATTGGACAGAACCAGTGCCTTAAATTATACCTGGTGACTGAGAAACACAGTGTTCACACTTAATTGGTGCAGGTATATAACCTATATCTTAACCACACTCTTGACAGCTATTTTTATCAGGCTTGGGGGCATGGAAACTGGCTATATTTTTAATTTTGAATAGTCTGTACTGATAGTGATTCTGCACCTAGATAGTTTTTTTTATTTT
Source organism: Gallinago jamesoni (assembly GCA_025769975.1). Lineage (NCBI taxonomy): Eukaryota > Metazoa > Chordata > Aves > Charadriiformes > Scolopacidae > Gallinago > Gallinago jamesoni. The sequence continues at coordinate 9,302,920 of JAOQGH010000007.1, read as the reverse complement.
TTCTCTCTTTAACCCCTGGCTAACCTCTGAATACAGACCCATTCATGTCACACTGTAGGAAGTTAGAAGGGCTCCCTGAGAACTGTGGAGCTTGAGCCATCTCAGGATTTCTTCAGTGCAGGGAGCTTTCCATTATGGAGCTTGCTTGGCTGCGGTGTTTTCTCCAGATGTATTCCAGCTGCTTCCCACTTCTCAGCTGATGCAGGCTCTTGATATTTTCATAGTTACGTAAAAGAAGCCAGCAAATCCTTATCCCTTTTGCCTCCCCCTTCCTCACACACACTCAACCGGCAGGAAAATAAGCACTAATATTTCATCTTTAAAATAAGAGGGGGACATGGTTTCCCTATGAAGTAGTGGAAACACTGACATCATGTTTGGAATAGGTTTTTTCCCCTTTCCCCTTCTAATTGCACTGCATTTTTAAAGCCAGGGAATAAACTCTTCCTCTCTGGAGTGGGAGAAGGTTTCCCCACAAGCTGCTGTTTATCTGGGCTTGGTCTGACTCACGCTGCTCTTTTTGCAGTTCATTGACAAATTACTAGAACCGGGAGCTGAGAACTCAGGCAGCAAAGGGAGAAAGCAAGGATTGCAAGTGAATTGGTGAAAGAAAATGAGGAGGAGATATTATTTATGGAAAGTTCAGTGACCGGTTCCTTATTTCTGTATTATGTTCTTTTTCTTTCCACTTTAAAGGAAATGGCTCCTATAGCTAGAATGACTCACTCATCTGATGTTGCCAGTGATGTGGGTTCACCAGTTACTTGTTATGTTAACCTTTTATCACAGCATGGGGCAAGTGCAGGGTTCCAGATAAGACCACAGATGTGAAAGCAGAGGAGGGAAGCAGCAGGGGGGTGGAAAAACCCGTCAGTCCTGTGTGTCTGCAATGAGAAGCAGCTCTTTGAGCTGACCTGACCTGAAATACTATTGCACTGTTTCTGCACAAGAACATGTTCTGGCTTTCATAGGGTTGTAGAGTTTTTGTATCTTGACAAAGCTGAGGAAGCTCCACCAGGCACAGTCACAAGCCAGGTACAATGCAATGTCATCTCTCTCTGCTAAATGTTTTTCTTGCTGCAGCACAGTCTGGTTGTGATGGCACCTGCTTCGCAGCTCTGCAGATACCCAAAGGGTCCCAAACTCTTCACTGGGGAGAACTTAGCCTTGTGTTAACAGAGGCAGGGGAAGGAGAGAAAGCAGGAGACTGCAAATAACGTATGGAAGTGATCTTCTTAGTTTCTCTTCTTTCTTCTCTCGCTGTCTCCCTTTTAATCCAAGTTGGCAGTTCTTATTGCTACTCATCTAATATCTTAGGACCATCAGAATATCTTTCTCAGATAAAAATTTGGTCTCACATTCAAGGTAGAGTTGGATTGCTCTGCATTTAAACAGAGGCATTCCAAGAGCAGCAGTGATCTGCTCTGCAAACAAACTAGAGTTATTCAGGAACCTTTATGCTCCTTTTTATTGGTATCTCAGACATCTAGGGGTATATCAACTCAAAGCTGGAATTTCAGAGTTTGCCACCTCTCAGACATGCCATTGCTACAGGATATGGGAGAAGTTCCCTAAAGTGGATTGGGGAAGTGATTAAAATTTAAATAAAAACTATTAAAAATGCTCTTAACTGAGATAACTTCATTTATTTGCTTTAGAGCATACAACTGCCATAACTGTTAGTGCAACAGCTGGGAGGAGGAGGAATATGCACAGCTGGGTGATGTCTAAGCATTGTTAATGCTGTAGCAGGTGAAAGTACTCACTATGAACATTGGTGCAAAGGTGGTACAGAATGATTCTTTTGGTGCTTTAGCTTTACTAAGTGACTTACACCATAACCAGAAATGAGTAGACCATGAAAGGGTGGTGCCATGATTGTGGTTAAATATCCTACAGAAAAACACCCTTGATAAGTTTTTCTGAGCATGCTCTAGTCCCATTAATGTTGCTTTATAGCTTAGATATTACACATCAGAATCATAAACAGAACCCTTTGTTTTAGACAAAACAAACAGGAGACATGTAAGCAGTACAGAGTTTTAATCCCTGTATCCAATATGGATACAGTTTGGGGTTGTTTTCCTTTGAGTTGTTGAAATGGAAATTGAAATGTTACTTTGACTGTGCCATAGGAAAGTCTAATGTAAGGGACTAAATAGAGCTGAAGCTGACATTTTAGCTTGGAAGTTACGGGAAAACTTAAGAGACTCTTTTTAATTTTTTTTTCTACTGATATTGTAATTTCTAAAGCCACATCTAAGGGCTGTTTGGTTTTGTACTCAAGATATCAATTCAAAACACACTCTTATTTAACATAAAGCTACTTGCTGTCTTCTTTTCTTAGTCCATCTCTCCCTTCCTTCCTTGTCTTTGAATTCTCAGCAGTAATTCCTGAGTTGAATACAGGTTGGAAATAAAGCTATTTACCAGCCTAGAAAGATGAAAACATTCAGTAACAAAGCTCAACACCCCAAACTCGGTGTCTGCAGTTGGGAGCATTCCTCATAACTGTTTGGTGTGCTAGCCTGGAATTTTTAATGAAGTCTGATATAGTGGTTGCTCACAGCAGCCCTGTTGTGCTGGGCAATATCACGTATTCAGAAGCAGCACGGGCATTTGCTCTGTTTTCTAGGGCAGCCTCCTGAACGGCCTCTGCAGAAGATGTTTATTATAGGAACCTGTAAAGCAAAGCACTCTGATGTGGATGAGATACAGGATGTGTATCAGAGAAAATTCCCTAGGACTGGAATGTGTGACAGTTGCCCACAGACCTTTACCTTTGCGTTCCCTTTCACTGTAGTATTGGAAACAATCATTTAGATACATTTAGGCTTGTGGTAGCTCTGGGAGATATTACCCTCATTTTGTGCACAAGTTCTTAGATGATCTTTCTGTCCAGAGAGGTGCTGTTTTATGCTGGGAAACATTTGATCAAGCCAGGCTAGCAGAGAAGTGCCTTTGGGAAGTTAGTAAAGTTGGCAGCCAAATAAAAAGGCAATGTTTCCATTACATGTCTTTAGAAAATCACCCTGCTTCTCTGCTCTTTGTGCTCTTGCAGCTTTGTGTTCTAGAGCACTGTGTGTGAGCCCCACATAGTGCTCACTCCAGGTTGCTTCAGACTGCTGGGACAAACTCGCTGTGTGCCACTTATTTGTTTACAACATTCTTATTTGGTTCTTTTATTCTTTTAATTCCTGTTATAATAAGCCCATTTTCAATGGAAAGCGACATTTTTATGGCCGAAGCTTTATAAGCCTCTTCTGCTCCTGTAGTCATGAAGGCAGTGTAATTCCAGTTGTGTGACCCGGCAGCTGGGAGGAACTGCAGTAGGAACAGGCAAATTTAATTCACCCAGCTGTAATCCACTGGTACCCAGGCTTAAAAAGCTGTAGCAGTGACAGCCGTAACATTCTACCTGGTACTCCAGATATATATTCAACAACTGAAATCTAGTTCATGGTGAGTTTTATTTACAGTGTGTCTCTGGGCTGTTTTCACACCTGGTAGATGCACCCTTCAGAATAGCCTATGCTTCCTCTCGGAGAAGCATCTTGAACAGCCTCTGAAGATGATGTTTATTGTGCTCTAGGTGGCAACACCTTCAACAAGTCTCCAAGCATCTGTTACCTGCTTAAACAATTGCTAAAATACTGTGCTCATTAGCTCTATTCCATCATGTCCTCTCCACTGGGAATAAGGTTGTCATTCAAAGCTGTAAAGGCAGCGGGAGACTTCTATCTGACTGTAAGATACTCAGGTCACGCATTCTGCTGCCAATTTTCCCTTTCTATTGGTGAATGCAAAAACTTCCAAGTGAAATCCCGGTTCCAAGGAAAAAGCAATGTGAAAAATTGTATTGATATGAGTGGAGCCAGGATTTCGAGTATTTTCACCTTGTTTTCATCTATTAAACCTAGGTAGTATGTTGGGAGCTCCCTGAAGTCAGAGAAGCTGTAATTACTTATGCTTAAGAGCAACCGATTCCCATTTTCTGCTGCTTAAAACCCTCTATAAAGTTTATGTGGAGATATTTCCTTACATTTTTCCCCCCTTAAGCTGTCTCTTTCTCATGTTATTTCTTATCCAATACTTTATTGACAGTTTTTCTCTTTTGACTTTTTTCCCAGTAAGCTCAAAGCAGCCTTTGTTCCCAAGCCTTCATTCCAGTTACCATGACTTTTTGGCTAAAAAGCCTTCATAATACATTTGTCATTTCTTATCAATTAAAATAAGGATAGCCTCTGTGTGTTTGATGGGGCTTTAAAAAATGCTGTGACATAATTCCCTATCTGAATGCTTTTGGCATACATACCTTTATTCCAGGTGATTCTAGACTCTAAGATAACAAATAGCTTTTTCTCAGGATGTAATGCAATGCACTGATATGCTCCTCAATGGCTTCCTCTTGTATTTTAATGATGTGCTGTTTGTATGTCTTTCAGTATGCGACCTCAGTGCTGTCCTAGCAGCTCATCTATCAGAGATTGTGAATTCAGTGAGGGATTTGACCTTCTAGCTTATTTCAGCAGACAAAAATGTGACTATATCTTCCATGAAATAGAAACATAGGGAGCACTCTCAGCCTCGTGCATAGTCATTGCACTGCTTCCTTAAGTATCCCAGTTTAAAGGAAAACATACGCCACATGGGTTTTTGGTGGGTTTTTTTTAGAGATGAGTGAGTGGGTTTATTTTTTTACACTCCTGGGATATGTTTCTGCCATTCTGGAAGTAAGAAGTTCTTTTACATAGGTCCACAGATTGTCTTGGTAAAGTCTTTCAGAACACCAGGGAGCCTGGCATCACCTGGGAATAAAGCTGATAGAAAAGAAACAAGCATTAACAAGTCTCTGGTATCTAAGCTGTTATTCCTGTTAGGAAGAGAATGATCTGTATTGACCAGACAGTCATAGCAAAGTCTTTATTCAGTACTAGATGGGAATGATATGTTTATGTTTGAAAACAACAATTGCTGGCTTTTGCAGACCTCTGTGGAGTTTTGTATCCGGAATCTGCATGTACAGAGTGGGACATCCAGTGTAAAATGGTTTCACCCATCTTCTTCAGGAGGAAGTGCTCTAGGCTAGATGGAAGTGTCCACTTTCCTCATCCTGACCATAAAAATTATAATTACTTTGCCTTTTGAAGGCAAAACCCTTGAGAGTCTCCCCTGGTTGCCCAGTTTAGACATGACAAATCATGAAAAGTACAACCAATCTGCAGCACACTGGAAACTCTCTGCAGATGTATCTGCTCAGCGTAGTGCCGGCAGCAGGTCGACCCTGATCAAGCTTGCTCAGAACCAGCAACGGACTTGGCCATGGCTTTCTTCCTCGGCCCCATAGAGCAACCCAGCTCCCAGTACCTGACCTGCTTGGGTCAGTGCCACGTGTGGTTCATTGTTTTGGTTGCCTTAATCACAGTAATATCTCATTTATGATGACTCCATCTTCACAAGTCTCCATGACCTTAATACAGTTAATGTAAACTGTATGCAGGGGGGGTGGTGCAACAGAGAAAATGAATCTATTAACTTAAAAGCCTAGGCTAAAAGAATAGCAGTGAGCTCTCTCAGCACAAAAAGAGATTGTAGGGGGTTGACAGCTACCTGACAGGCATAAATTAACAAGGCTTTTGTATTCAAAAACACAGAGGCACCTACATGAAGAAACTGTCTGTCCTTTGAAATCAGGTGCTGGACTCTTTCGGGGGGGAAGGAAGAAATTATAAGAAACCAATCCAGCTGCTTATTTAAGATGCCCAAGTGGAAAAGCTTTGACCTATAGTAAGCATAAATCTAGCTGGATTTTTTCTGCACAAGAAAAAACTGGATGCATACTGAGGGGTCCTGAGAACATCTGCTCTATCTGTGACCTGGCTTGCTCTCTGGACAGTATAGGATGTTTTAAAGTGCCATAAATACAGGACTTTCTTGTCAGATATTTCCTATATGTAAAATAATGCAAATCCTGGATGCTGGCTAATTCAAAAGGAATATGTAAATTCTCAGGCATTTGCTGGAGAGCTATGACTCTATTTAGTGTACTCTACTGGGAAATTCTGAGGATCCTGACAACATTTTTTTTAATTAAAAAGTACTTTTTGGAAACTTCAACCTCACACGTCTCACCACAGCTGACTATGATATGTGTATTCTCTCATATGAAAATAAGTATCTTTCCAGAATCCAAAAGATTAACAACTTGAAATCAAGTTACATCAACAGTGAGCCTCATTCTGCTCATTTGCCCTAGGGAGACATCAAAAGCTAATGAAATTAGTCTGGAGGTTATAACTTTCTTTTGTCATAATTATAGCTGTAGTATCCAAGAGTATTAACCAACTTGACTACCATCTGTTGTGTGGTGTTCTCTCATACTTTTGTCTCTTCTTTCCAAAGTCAATTTTTACAATTTTCAGAGAACAAAACCGAAATTGTAGTACTTTTGGTAGATTTTGGTTTAAATAACTGTTTTCATAGAATCATAGAAGGTTTGGCTTGAAAGGTACCCTAAAGATCTTCTAGTTCTGACCTGTCTGCCACAGGCAGGAATACCTCTGACTAGACTAGATTGTTCAAAGCCCCATCCGGCCTGGCATTGAACCCTTCCAGGAACACTTTCTGATGTCCAGGGGCATCAATAGCCTCTCTGGGCAACCTGTTCCAGTGTTTCACCACTCTGATGATGAAGAATTCCTTCCTAATATCTAATCTAAATCTCCCTTTTTAGTTTAGAACTGTTATCTCTTGTCCTATCACTTCATAGACAGAGTCCCTTCCCAGCTTTCCTGTAGCTCCTTTAGGGACTGGAAGGGGCTCTAAGGTCTCCCTGGAGCTTTCTCTTCTCCAGGCTGAACACCCCCAACTCTCTCAACCTGTCCTCATAGAAAATGTGCTCCAGTCCTCAGATTTTCTTCATGGCCCTCCTCTGGACTCACTCTAATGGGTCCAAGCTCTTCTTTTGCTGGGGCCCCAGAGCTGGACACGAGTGGGGTCTCATGTGAGTAGAACAGAGGGGGAGAAACCCCCTTTGCCCTGCTGGCCGCACTGCTTTTTGATGCAGCCCAGGAGGCAGGGGTCTTTCTGGGATGCAATAGCATGTTGCCAGCTCATGTTGTTGAACTTCTCATCCACCAACACTCCCAAGTCTTCTCATCAGGGCTGCTCTCAATCCTTTCTCCACTCTACCTGTATTTGTGACTGGGATTGCCCCATCCCACATGCAGGAACTTGCACTTGGCTTTGCTGAACTCCATGAAGTTTGTGTGGGCACACCTTTCAAGCTTGTCCAGGTCCCTCTGGATGGCATCCCTTCCCTCCAGCATGTCGACTGCTCCACACAGCTTGGTGTCAGCAGCAAACTTGCTGAGGGTGCACTCAATCCCATTGTCTATGTCTCTGACAAAGATGTTAAATAGCACCAGTGCCCATACCAACCCCTAAGAAAGGCTGCTCATCACTGGTCTCCACTTGGACAGCAATCCTTTGAGGGCCACCATCCAGCCAGTTTTGTAAATGGAAGCACAATAACAGCAAAACAGACCAGCAATGGCGTAGTGCAGCTCCTCTGCTCTACCTTTTCCTGTTAAATATTTCCTGCCTATTCCATCTCATTTATAGAGTAGCAGAACTCACTTAAAACATTCTTCCTTTTCCATCGATGACTGCCTATGGAGCTGTGCTGGGAACAGGAGCAGGGGACCAATCCTGCTGAATCAGTCTGTCTCACAGCACAGGCATGACCACAGTTATTCTGAAACACCACGGGGTGAAGAAGGGACAATAATTGATTTTGCCACTGGCTTCTCTCTCTCTTTAAACTATTTTCTTGTTTGGGATCATGAGAAAGATATTTTCATAATATTCCATGTCGAGAAAGAGCCTTCTGATTACACCTGGTGACCAGTGTGTGCTTGAAGCACAAAGTCATTGTCCTCAAGCTGTGCAAGTTTTGCACATTCAGAACCGCACAGATTTCCCTTCAGCTGGCCACGTGCCCATGAAAACTATTCACTGCCAGCGCAGGCAGATTTATATTTAAGGGCTGATTTTCTGCCGAAAAGACGAGGATTTAAAATCTTTGTGTTACCAGCTGTTTGTTAAAATATCAGCGATCTGAGGGCTTTAACAGGAGTTAGATCTTTGTAACTGAATGAAGTGTTTGCACCAGAGTCTGTTGTAGGTCATGGGCTAAATTGATTCATGGAATAGCCTGACTGAATTCAGGTCACACCAGGAACAAGCTGTCTTGGTTTGACTTTTGCTGGATGAAAGAACAGATCAGAAGAATGCTGATGTTAATGTAATATAAGCTTGAGTGTGACTTTACACCCTGCCAGATCCCCTCTGATCACTCTAAATGTATCTCAGTATTTCAGGCTACACCATAGCATGGAGCTGTGCAGTTCCCAGTACCAATTACCACCAATGCCAGCTTGCAGCAGAATAACCTACAATTATCATCCATTTGTCCTCGTTTAGCACGGACAACAAAGATTGTGGTGTCAGAATTAGTGTGGATGGCTCCATGCTCTGTCTAGGTCACAGCCCAGGCATCATACCCAGTCTGTGGAGACTCCGGATGTTTCCCACATGCCCGTAGCCATATGTGGCTAGCGGATCTGACGCTCGTCGTGCCGTGAGTAGCTGAGTGGGGATCTCTGCAGAGGCTGATTCACTGGCTGCAGACAGTCTGTAGTTGAGCAACTGTATCTTGCTGCCGCCTGCCTTTCTGGCTGAAGTTAGTCTGGGAGTCCTTGCAGCACATTCTCACGTCCTTTAGGGAAGATCTTCTTTAATATTAAAATAAACAGATGTCTTGGTGGTTTCTGATATCATAAGTATTCTTTCCTGTGAACTAATACTGCTCTTATTAGTGGCTTTATATTTATTCAAAGAGTTCTTTTATTGCACTCTCCTTTTCTTATCCCACATAGGTGCTGGTTTTCTAGCATTTATTTTACATGTGTGAAGAACATTTCTCTCCCTGTGGTTCTTCTCAATGTGTTAAGCTGCTCCTAATGATGGGATTTCAGGGTTATCATGTGAGTCTGAGATGCATCTGCTTGGGGATATGCTAGTCATACATCTGTATTAAGAACTTTGATGACAGCTATAGGCTGTTGGACATTCTTAGTGCGTTTTTAGTCATGACCACATACCACCAATGTAAATATAAGGTTAGATTCTAAGTTGCTGTGAAACAGGCGTACCAGAAACTGTTGCTTGCAGGCACTCAAGGCCAGAAACTTGCTGGTGGGAAAAGTCTTTCCTTCTGACAGTTGTTTAAATGGAGGAAGAAATTAGGGATGGGGTGAAAATGGAGAGAAAAATCCAAGAGTGGGGTGAGAATGATCCATGGCCATGCGCTCCCTGAACTCAGACAATCGCAGCTAAAAGTTAGATGGGCCTCTGTTTTTTCCAATGGTTTGAATATGTTTGAACAAGCCTTTCTAGGAAGTGCCATGGGATTGTAGCACAAGGGCTGGACACATGGGCAGAGTCTTGTCTATTGATTTGGGGTCCTCAAAACCTTGCTGTGCTAGATTCAGGGTACAGTCTGTATGAGTGTACATTCCTGGATTTGGGGCCTATTCTTCCTTGCTAAACAAATCATGGACAGCTTGCATGTCCAGATGACCAAGGACACAGGCTGGCTACATTCACACAGTACAATTGTGTTTTCTGTTGTATGTGTGACTCAACACAAAGTTATAAGTTTTTGCTTGCTTTTTCCATTCAAGATGATGGAATTACTTTGAGAACTGTGTTGTAGCCCATCAAAATGGTGGTTTTGTAATACGAACATAAAGATGCTGCATACTGTGGGATGTGCTATGAATGCAAACTGGGAATTCCTGAGGGTGCAAAGTCTCCTGGAACAGAGTAACTTAAGGAAACCAGCCTGGTGCACTCTTGCCTATGTTACCTAATACACCCTGGAACTTGTTTGTCTCAGAACGGAGTCTGGATGTTGCCCTGAAGACTGCTAGTTGGCACAGAACACAATAGTGCATGGGAGACAATTAACAGTTGTGTGGCATTGACTGAAACCACCAGTGCTTGAGCCCCTGAACTTACCCTGGCACATTTGGCAGTGTAGCCACAACAGGGGAATTTCCTGAGGCTGGAGTTACACTAGGGTACGCTTTAGGTTTATGAGCTAAACACAGATGCTGTCCATCTATAAATGGCATGGTGCAAAGATACTAGACCTGAGTTTAGTAAGAGGTTGCCAAGCAAGCATATCATTCTACTTGTGTTACTACTCTTTCCTTCGCCAGGGCTGACTGACATGGCTGTACTGAGCCAGTATGTTTTGCTGGGGAAGGATGCATTGTACTGAATAGAAAAATCCACCCATTAGTCAGCACTATGCTAAATTCTCTCTTTCTCTTACACACTTTCTGAAAACTTCTCTTGTGTACTTTGCTGCGACCTTTCCCTACCAAGTCACCTTTTTCCCATCTCTGTCCAGCCACATTTTTCCCTTGACTGTTCTGCTTTCCAGTACGTGTTTCCCGTCACTATTTTCTCCCATTTGCCAGCTCTGATCTCTGCTCACAGCCAGCCCACCCACTCACAAACGCAGCTGCCTTTGGGAGTACCTGCCACCCTCACTGAGTAGCTTCCTTGAAGGCAGACAGTTCTCTGGAGAGCACTGGTAAGGCTTTCAAAATGTTGGGAGGACTATTAGATCTCTGTTATGAAATAGCCTCCTACTAGAAGGAGAAATAAACACTTCTCTCAGAGGCAATGTATTCATGATTTCTGCCTTCTAGGGGTTCCTTCTACTGATACCTGCCTCTGGGACACATAAATCATTAGTTTAACTTGATACGTGTATTTTTTTAGCCTTCTATTTTCAGGCCAGGGAACATGTTGGCATTTATCCAGTCAACCTTCCTGTAGCAGTACAGTTATTTTGTTACAGCTCTCTTGAATGAAGAATCTGTACATTTGTTCACATATTAGATTATGGTAATGTTAAAAATATGCCTTTAACCTTGTCTCAGTCAGGGTTCAGAAGAATAGTCTGATTTATCTGCATGGTGGGTGGTACTTCAGACAGTTAATTGACCAAAGCATAAACTACATTATTTACCTTGACTGTCTCTTTGTGTTTGCCAATAACATTTAATGTTTTAAATTGAAATTGGCCAGAAAAATGGAAGAATGTGCTCAGTGGCTTATTATCCTCTAATAAGACATTCCGTCGGTTCACAAATTTGTACTACTTATTCTCAGTCTTCTTGCATTAATTTTAAACCAGAAATTAACCTGTTGTGTGTCACAGAACCAGAGAAGAGCAGGCAGTAGCAGCAGTAAAGCTTCCACAGTGGTACCCCAGGTCAGTCTGCGCTTTCTGGGGCAGGGGAACGTTGCCAGGTTTGTACCTTGATGGAAAATCTTCTTCCAGTCCTGGATATATAATCAAGACTAAAGCTGATAAGTTAAAACTAATATTAAAGACATTCTACCAACCTTGACACAACTGTTCTACTCTCACCACTTGGAAGCAACTAGAAATAGAGCATCTGTGATTTAGCAGAAGAAAAGAAATCCATGCCTGAGCTGCTTGATGTCAGGAGCAGGCAGGGGTCAAGCTCCCACCCAGACTCCTAGAGGCAAGCAGCGGCAGCCTGAAAACATGAGATGTAATTCACTGTCTCAATGAAAATCGCAAAAGCAAATTAGGACTACATTTAGCATTAGGAAAAGTCACAGCTCTGTAAATAGACTGTACCTTTTCTTTGTAGTGAAGTGCAAGACAAGTATTTGTGAGAGAGTCTTTCTGACATGGTCATAATGTGAAGTTGAGAACTGCTGATGTAATGGGAACTGAACTGAACTGGAACTCTGATCTGTAAATATCAAAGTTTTGTTTAAAATTCATCTTGTAAAAAAGTAGTCCCCATGAGTCTCATCCAGATTTAATCCTTCAGAAACACCCAGAGAAGTTGTGGATGCCCCATCCCTGGAGGGGTTCAAGACCAGGAATGGGACTGGATGGGGCTTTGAGCAGCCTGATCCAGTGGGAGGTGTCCCTGCCCAGGGCAGGGGGTTGGAACTCAATGATCTTTAAGGTCCCTTCAAACTCTAACCATTCTATGATTCTGTGATTCTATGAAAAAAAGCTGGAGAATGCAGATTTCTTCCTGTGTGACTCAATGCTATAAATCCAAGCTAGTAGGTTTGTTTAGCCTCAGGGTAGGACTGCAAATTCGGGTTCCTTTAAAAATTTCCCTTAATCTTGTGCAGCTGAGGAGCCCTCGTCCTTCTGACAAGTTTGCTTCACAAGTTTGCTTTGCCAGTGCAGCTCTCAGAAGTTGCAGCAGTCAGTAGTGATGTTTTAAAGTGGATAATAAAAAGGTCAAACTCCATTTCTTTTAATCCCTAAGATTTGACCTAGGAATGAGTAGGAAGTATTCCATTTCACCAGAATGAAGAATACAGCTGAAGTGGAAAGATGGTAAAATACAGCTCAAAAGCAATGTTAAATTTCTGGTTCAGACAGTGATTTCTTGGGTGACCCTGGCTACACAGCTGCAGAACAGGAATATCCTTTGGGATTTTTAACCCTGCAGGTTAACACTTCTCTCCCTGACAAAAGTGCTTTGGGAAGAGAAACTTGATGGTTTAGGGGTAGGTGGACCATGTTTTGCTAGTGGAATCCAGCGGTGGAATAACTACTCCTTATTCAACATAACCATAAAAAGCAGTGAAATTCATTGTGGAAAGGAAAAGTTTTGTTGTAAGAGCAGTAACAGTCTCCTAAGTGACAGGCAGTATGCCAGGCTGGCCAGAAAGACATAGCAATGACTATTTCTAGACAGTACAGTAAGCACCATTCAGTCCACTTCTGAGGAACCTTCAAAAATACTTCTAGTTGGATTTGATATTCTAGTTTAGATAGAGTGGCCCCAAACCCAAGGCGTCTGTACAACTGCTGACTTCATTATTTGGCATCCTCATGGTGATGCAGAGACCAGTCTCCCAGAAGAAGTTAACTGGGTGCCTTGGCTCAGGCTCGTTCCTATCCATGAGACTGCTGTCTCCTTGTCTCAGCCATCACTTGCAACTCTCTCAGTCTCTGAGCAAGTTCAAAATGAGGGGACAATTAAAGGGAGACAGAGCAGGGGGAGGAAATCTGTTTCAATTTAGAAACCATCTGGGCACCACAAATTCTATCAGAAAAAGATCCAAAATTGGATCCAGGAGAAGGGAGACTTCACATTGAAATAAACAATTGAATATCCATTTGGAGCATGTCATTTTAACTGAAGAGGCTTTTGGATTGCTCTGCACTTGGAGCTTGCCAAGGCCATGGGTGAAAGGGCAGCTTGGGAAAAAGATTGTTTGAATTTGCTTGTGAACAGCACTTCAGAAATAATGGCTTGTGAATGATGCAGAAGGTTTGACAAGGCCTGTGTCCATCCGTCATCTGATATATAGAGTCTTTATATGCCCAAGGTTGGGTTAAAACACAGCCAAGATGAAACTCTATAAGTGTTGAATGTGCCTTAGTGTCCCTAAAATCATCTCTGGGTTAACAGGGTTAACTAAGTGCTCTTCTGAAGGCACTTAAAAGTCTGACTGGAACTTGACTCACAACAGAAGGGCTGGCCTGTGGTAGAAGTGCTTATAAACAATCATGTATTTTCAGATACTGCAGAATAAATTTTTTTCATGGAGTTTGTGGACAAAAGTCAGCTTTGAAAGAGCAGAAAACCACTTTGCTCCCCAAAATTTTTAGTTTAATTACAGTACTTCACTGTGGGTTTTTTTTAAGCCTCTTTTCTAGGCTTTCAAATATAAGCCAAACTAATTAAATGAATCCAGAACACCACTTGATATTTTAAAATGTTGATTGACCTAGCACACTGGTGCTTTTTCAGACTGCAAGTTCAAAAAAGTAATTAGCATGCGTACTTTTCATCTTGATTTTCAATAGGAAGAGGGTGTAATGTATTTAATGTTTAGAGCAAAGACTGAGGAAATACCAGGGCAGAAAGACAGGGCAGCATTTCTCATTCATTTCTGAAAAAGAGAGAAATAATCAGATGTGTCTTCTCTGGCAGCGCAAAGCTCATTGAAGAAATTTCAAATTGCATGCTGTGGTTTTCTTGCCTTCAGTTATGCCGAGGCAACTGTCCACACACAGTTCTGAACAAGATTGCTGAAGTGAGCTTGCCTAAAAATAACTTCTTTTTGTTTAAGGAGCTTTTTAGCCAGGTCAGTGTGTGGGTTCAGAAGGCGTTGTCTAGACCCAAAGGGGCTGGGACGGGGACGCAGCAGTGAGAGGGACAGATGAACATGAGACCTTCCTGAACTGTCCAGAAAAAACACATCATCAGACTGTTGTCATCAGACAACACTGTAACCTTAGAATTCTTAGGCAACTCTGAGCAAGTGATTTCTCAGAAATTTGTCATGACACAGTGGACTACGTTTTGTGTTTGCAATGGTGACACCTTCATTTTTCTTATCCTGGAAAGCTGTAGGGGTATGTTCAGCTACATCTCCAGTGTGAAAACTAAGGATGGGATTACAATTTCTTTACACGTGTTCAGCAGTACTTGATTGCTATAAAACCATCCCTTTGAAAAGAAGAAGTATATTCATGGAATGCTACAGCATTAAGGAAAAGGATCAGCTTGTCCCAGAGGGTGGACAATCACTAAGAACTGTCTGTGCCCACATCTTCAGATAATCTGCTTTGTGAGCCCTGGTTACAAATGTCCTGCCTTTGTGGTCTTTCCATTTTGTTTTAGGAATCAGCTTTAAAATATCTCCATGTTCATTTTGGAGTATTTAAGAATACAAAACGTTAATTAAGTATTTTCCTCCAGAGGGAAATCCAGGAGTGAATTATTGCACGGGTAACATCCTAGACATAAGTTATCTGGGAGAACAGGAAAACATAGTAGGAATACTCACTGGTTAAGAATGCTGCTGCTGTCATCTCACATAATTTGTTAACGTTTGATGTCCTCAAAAAAGCATAAGGGAATTAGGCCCCTAAATTCCATGAGGATTCAGTGGGACTTGGTTACGGTACTTCCATGGGCTGTTTTGTAAACAAAACCCATTGCAGTCACCTTTGCTCTTCAGCACACACGCAGGACCTTCTCTTGTCACTGCTTGAGGACTCATGATCTTGTACAGATGTGGATACTTGACTTCTGCTCTGGGGCAGTGTCAAAGCTTGTTGTGTTGCATTTAATATACGAATTGCATAGTAACGTGTTATCAGTATACTAACCCCACAAGAATTTGAAGTTATTTCTCACACAAGCTGAGCAAAGCTCCACTGTGGTACTCCCTTCCCTTCACTGACCTCACTTGCTTTCTTCCACTGGAGCAAATGGAGACAGGCTGCCTTGGAGCCAGTGACCATGGGAACTGCTGCTCGTGAGGCTGACTGTATCCTGCTTAGTGCTGAGTAACTCAGCCACGCTGCAGCCGAGAGCAGACTCTGTCACCTGTCCTGTTCTTGAAGTAAGATATCTAAAAACCCAGGCTTGGGTTGTCTCAAAGACTGTGGGCAGCCCAGCAACTGCAGCTGTGCTCCACTGACTAGCTTTGACCCGAGCCCTCCAGCTCAGGGAGAAAAGTGTGATGGTGTCCTGCCACCAGCGCTGAGGTTATTCCCTGCAGAGATCAGTTAATGTCTACCTTTGGCTTCTTTCAGCTCTCAGTGCAAGAGCCACCCACTAGTTTGCGAAAGTCTCACCAGAGCAATGTTCCCTCCAAAAGCACTGTGGACTACCACAGCAAAGACTAAAATAAAAAAAAAAAAAATAAGGCAGAGAAATAAAGAGGAAGAATTACGCATGTGAATTGTGAAGGTGTGAGAGCCCTGGGAGCACTAAAAGCCTTAATGCCCCTGACCAGCCTCACCTGAGGCCTCCACCTTGCCCATGGGCTCAGGAGATGATTTAAGCTCAGTCTGAGACTTTGCTCCTGTTTCAAGCTACGCTGCAGGATTGCTGCTCTCTAGCTCAGCTGTGCTGCGCTATGGACCTCATTGATCTGGATCCTGACCTGTGAATCATATTCTTGGCTTGGCATGAAATCTGTGTAGTCATTGTGGATCTGCCTGTAGTCACAGATCTGTGTCTGACTGTTTGCCATCGTTGAACCTAGTCCTGACTTGACTTGCTCCTGGCTTGGCCTTGAGCCTGATTCTTCACTATGAATTTGTCTGGCGATTGGGACTCTTGGTTGAACCTGGTCACCACCCCCTGGCCTGTCTTGCTCACCTTGCTCAGGGACTCGTGAGGCTCCTGCTCTACTGGCCCCAGGATCGCTTCTGGCTCCCCAGGCCTTTGGAAGCACCTGAAGCTACTGTGCCCTGATGGAATGGACTATGGAAGCATTTGGATAGCTGTACCAGCATGTCCACAAGCTTGTTGGACATGAACTTGTGAAAGAGTCTTCATTACAAGTTTGCTTGCAGTAGCAGGGAACCAGCCTTGATGACCCAAGTGATTCCTCCCAGTTTCATGCTGCTAAAATGCACATGAACAGGATGCAGATGTATTGAAGGTAAATGCTGAATGACCTAGAATATCCTAAAGAAATGCCCAGTGAAATGAGGAAATTAACTGTATTGCAGTTACCACTGAGACGTACACCTTCAACAGTGTGTGTTTGATAAATTCTTCTTGTGAGATTATGGGATATTTGGGAATAAATCCTCTGTCTTGCTTAGAAAGCAAAAAACCTGGAAGCAGATTGGTGGGAGCTGTTTTTACTGTTAGCCTTATTCAGGTTCCTAAGCTGATTAAATGAGGCTTTGGTTAATGTGTGTCATGTCTCAGCACTGTGAGAATGAAGTGTTTCATGGGCTTCCAGAGCCAGAGCAGACTTTTAGTTCATCGTAAGAACTGTGGTTATACTTTAAAGGCATCTTACCTCTGCCTCTTGCTAGTTATTTCTGCCAGCTGTGTCCTCTCACGTCAGTTCTGTTGGTGGGTACCATGACCCAAGTTCCAGAAGGGACCAGGAAATGCAGAATGAAGTGCTGGAAAGTCTTCGATGCTTCAGAAGGGAGGAAAAAGCTCTGAGCAGGGAGCTACCACCTCCAATGAGTCAGGAAATACTTGGGACAGGCTGTTTTACATCTGATTCCATTCAGTATCTTGAAAGAAGGTCTTTTCCAATGGAAGTGAGCTCTTCCTCTTTTTTTGTCTTGTTCTCTTACTCTTTTTTTGTCTTGTTCTCTTCTTAAGTGAAAGTGTCCTCAGACTGAACAGTGCAGTCAAGACCTGATCTCCTTCTCCAGCCACAAGGCAACGGCTCATCCTCCCTCCCTCGTTTGTGTAATCAAAGAACTGTAAATGTTGTCTGCAAAGTGGAAACCTTAATGCCAAAGGAAAGTAAAAATTCCTTGTTTCTCCACTCTTGGAGTAGCTTGCTGTTTCAGGCACTGCCCTAAGGGTCAGAAGCCCTGATGTTCAGACAGCTAAAGTGGAAAAAGGCAATTTGGGAACAGAAGTGAGATTAAAGTCCCTAAATTTTCTCCTTTCACTGCAGTGATGACTCGCATCAAGTCTTTGTTATTTAGCATACAGGCAGGAATAAGACAAACAATAGATTAGAAGCTGAAAAGCATGATGTGATGTCTTTCTCCCCAAAAGAATAATTATTTTAGATAAGGTGCTTGGCAGAAAGACCGTGCATGGTCTAATCTAGGAAGCATGTCATTATTTAGCCTCAGTTATCTCCCAAATACTGTTTAAAAATTCTAGCCTCCAAGTAAATTAGGAACAAAGACAAGTTAGCCCAGCGCTGAAGGTGACACTGTGATACGCAGTTGGCCTGTGTGAGAGTCACAGGATTTTCTGTGAAAGAAATCCATTTCTGCTAAACAGATTTTTATACAGAATGGATTGTTTTTGCCAAACTGGACTGGTTTTCAAAATCACAAACAAAGCAAAAAGAAAAATGCTGGAATTACAGGCCTATGCCCATTTCCATATGAATATTTTGCTCATACTTAATGTGGACACGTATCTACTTAGAAAATGGAGCGAAAGCAAGAGCTTATATCAAACAGGCCACCAAAGAATTGTTGGCTCACTTCAACCTTCATATGCTGTTTGCCTGTAACAAATTTACTAAGAACATGCCTCATTTTGTTAATACTTCTGTTTAATGTGTGTACAGAGCTGTCTAGTTGGATAGGAAGATTCTTATTAAGCAAAATTAAGATATTCCTCTTTTTTTGTGGAAAAAGTTGGGGTCTGATTTTTCTGTGTATGAATTACTCGCAGTGAAGAGAGAGCTCCAGACCCCTGTGACCCAGTCATTTATCACACGCTCTTTGTGACAGGAAAGTCAAATGCAAAGCTCACTACTTTTTTTTTTTTTTTTGGGGGGGGGGGGGGTCGGTTGAGGCCTGATTCCCTGTTTAAACTGCCTGAAGTTAGTGATTTCACTAGGCTTTTATTCTTGATTTTTCCTGCTATTTTTGAGAGGAGAATCAAGATGGTTGATATTCAGGTAGCTGAATGGAGGTAGCACATGGAGGGAGAAGAAAGAGGCATGAATATACACTTACAGAACTGCGGAAGCCAATACTCTTATTATATACTTGTGAAGGGACCACATAGCACTTACCTCACCTGTCAGTGCATCAAAACTCCTATCGGTCAGAACAAATAACCCTAAAATGAGATTATAATACTTTCCTATTTCTAAAATCTTTCATCCAAGAAATGCAAAGCTGAAGGAGTTCTTTGGTGGAAGACTCATAATCTCCAGAGTGGTTTGCATTGTGTGTGTTTCCCCCAAATCATTTTCATATGAGTCTTGGAATGCTTCTCCAAATCCCTCTATTTGCCTTTGGGGATGTTCCAAAACTCTTCCAGAAAGTCTAAAGTTTCAGGGATTTTCTGGGATTATTTGACTTCAACTGGAACACGCCCCACTTCATTCCAGACAGGAGAGAAATAAAGTCAGCGTGTTTCTGCGGATGCTGAGCCCGTGTATATAAACACGGCACTTCCACTGGTGATTCTTTGTTGTAGGGAACTGTAAGCATGTGTTTGTGCACAAGAGGCCCCTCTGTCACTCAGGTGAGCAGATCATTATCATGATATGGAAAAATTAATAAAGCACACGGGCACAAGTTTATAGAGTAAAGAATTTTTTGCCTAAAGGGAGGCAGTTCACTGGCCAGTTGTTTTCCTGCAAACAAATATGTCCTTGTCAGAGCTGGGTTACAAAATGGGGAAAAAAAAAAGTGGAAAATGTGTGGGTGGATGAGCATACAATAGAAGATTTCAAAGATCGTGAAGTCTAGGACAATGTATGTGACAGTTGAGAAAAACACGTCCTTGGCTGCCAAGAGCCAGCTGGGAAACAGACTTCCACGGGAGATGACGCGAGTCCAGCATCTTTAAGCAATGTGATGTAACTATTGTTTTATGAAACTCTTTCTCTATAACAGGATGCCATCCGCAAGGAGGTCCAGTCAATGAGCAGGAAGAAGAGGATGTGTTTTCAAGTAAAACTTAAGGTTCTAGAGGAAAAGTATTCTTTTGAGGAAGAAACATCAGCAAGGGATGTAAATATCTAAAGAGGGTTTTTTTCAGTTGTAACCTGCCAAAATATTCATTAAATATTTAGCCAGAACTTCTTAATATCTTTTATTTAAAAACAAATACTGTTCAAGATGAAAGCAGCTGAAATTCTTTTTAAAAGTATCTTAGTTCTCCATTCAAAAATTGTAGGTGACCCTGCATACAAACCGGCATTTATACTTGTGCTTATACTGGGATTGAAACTCACAAGGCAAACATTAAAACTTAGTAAGTGATCAACACAAGCAGAGAAACACCAAAGTTAACCATTAGCTGCCCAGCACAAATGCATGTGGCCCTATCTTAATTCACTAAAGAGCTCTCAACTTCTATGGAGATTTTTTGCATGTGGGGAGCATATTAAAAATCCTTAAAGAGAGGAGTAGCTAGAAAAAAATCATAAAAGCTTGATAAAAATTCTTTTCAGTCAGGTGTTAAAAAATGGTAACTGAAACCTTCTGAAAGAGTTGGAAGTCTCTGAAATCCTGCTACTGCCAATTCCCTGGTCTTAAGAAAAATGGGGAAATGACATACAGATAGGAGAAAAAAAATGTCCTCTTTCTTTAGTGGATTATGTTACAAGACAAATTTTGGCAGCCAGTTTGTATTTCACCTGAATGGCTGAAGTTTTCACCCCTTATCCCAAAATAAATGTAAAAGAATTTCAAAGCTTCAGTACTTCTATCTGAGTTGTTTGGTTTTTTTTATCATGCAATAAACTCCCCAGTAAGCTTCCCTCTTTCTGGCTTTTGTGGTTATGAAGGTAGTGAAAAGATATCTATTGCAATTTTGCGGTCATCTGGAAATCTAAGCATGTCAAGTTTTCTAGGTGCTTGTAGCGATTGTTTGGTGTGCGGTAACTGAGCAAATCAAGGGTCTCTTTACCCTGCCCAGAATATTACCAGGGTGTCTTGCAGATGCAGTAAGACTTACAGAATTTTAGGGTTACCTTTGTGCTGTACCATGTTCTTCTGCTGTTCGTCTCCCTGGGGGTTTAGCTACCACGAGCTGTGTCATGTGTTCTTTAAGGTTCTTTGATATATCTAAAACTTTGAAAAAGCTGTGATGCCAGAAAGCATCAAACTCAAACAGGTTCCTAACGTGACAGCTGTTAATTTGGCAGTCTAGTTGCTAACAGGCACTGATGAATTCCTGTCAAAGTGTAATGGTTTGATTATTCTTTTCCACAGGGCTAGGGAGACCTTAGATCTTTTGGCATTTTGCAGATTCCATACCAAATAGCTGATATGAAGAAAAGCTTTGATACCAATGATATTTTTGATACCAAATATTTGATACGAATTGCTTAATGCACAGCTGCAGCTGAGCTGTGTGCCAGTTCACAAAGCCAGCATGCAAGAAGACCTCATTACAAATTCATGTATGTTTTGAGGACATATAGATATATGAAAGGCATCTTTGAAGGAAAACCTAAAATAGGATTAAGAAGGTCACATTTGGAAATACTTCACTGTCCTGATTAGCGCACCTCTTGGTACCACTCTCACAAGGGTGACATTTTCTGGTCTGGATAATTTGCATAAACCAGGAATAGCCCAGCCTGCAGTAAAGGCTAAGGGACAAGTAATCACCAGGAGCTAAATACTAATTTTTGTCCACAGTAGCTCTCCCAGTGATGTTAATGGTAACCACATACTGCAGCAGGGACAGTATGCTTTCCATAGGAACCTTCGGCTGCAGCCTGTGAAAATGTCACTAGTTCTAGATTTTTTCTTGAGACAAGGGGAACGGGATGAAGCTTGTTGCATTTTCTCGTTAGACATACTGGTCTTCTCAAGATGAAAATACAGATATGAGGAAAACAGATCCAACTAACTTTTGTTTGTCTTATTGATTCGATTGCACAAAGTCTGGCACATGTAAGCGCTTGCTGTAGGGTATTTTGCCAAGTTTAAAATTCTCTTCCTAGATGCACCACGTCGCCAGTGTCTTTCAGAGGGGATCCCTTCCTGCCAGCCTTTTTTGTAATACTTAGTCAGGGGAAGCAGTGTGTTTTCCACAGAGTGATCCAAATTCACGGCCTGTGTAAATCCACAGAAGTCAGTGAAAGTAAGTTGCCAACAAAGAAAATTATTTCTTTGCTCTTCACAAGGCTGAGAGAAAATTGCCTACAATCAGGAGAGTGTATGAGAAAAATCAGGATGTGACCGCTAAAGATAGAGTCCGCTTGACAGATTTACCCATTTTTTAACTTCCTAAGTTTCTTTGTTAGCACCATCTACTGTATTATTAATCATGTTATCTTTCTACATCTCCATCTGCTCCTTATTAGTTAATTTTTACCTTGTGCTATACCTCTCTGAAGGGTGGAAAGATGAGTTTTTCATACGTGTGGCTATCCTTATGATCGTTTTATTCAAAATTTAGGATTTGGAGTAATTTAAGACATGCAGAAGGCCTGCAGGGATTCTGGTAACATGTGAGGGGAGAAATAAGGCAGTGAAGCTGGCAGGCCTGCCTTAAAGTACTTGAAAAACAGTATTGGACATGCCTGAAGTGCTGCATTCTTCACTCTTTGAAACTAAAATTGGGTAACCTCTGGGACTGAGTAGAAGACTTCATGTTGGCAACCACTGTAAAGATCTAACTCGTACTGTAGTGACATTGCAGCTCTTTTTGAAGGTCAGTCTTAAAAATGACCAGTAACAGATAATTAAGAAGGTGATGCAGACCCTGGCAAAAGTGGTACCTTTATTTACCTTCCTAGATCCATCTTCTGAACCAAGACTTTGCACTGTCATCTATCAGTTTTCTTTAAAATATTTGTTAGCCTCTGAATCGTAGCTCTTCACAGATAACCCAGGTTAATTTAGTCATTCAGACACCCACCACTTTCTAAACACCCTGTGGTGCCTCCTACTACAGAGAGATGAGCAAATAAAAGTAGGTCACTTGGCTGTCATGAGCATGAGAAAATAATTTTGCCCGCATGGAAAATTAGTATGTTTGCATTTGAGTTTTACACTTTATTTTACTTTTGCATACAAAGTGACAAATTAAAAAAAAACACAATAGGCAAGTAATGTGACCAACAAAATTCTTGAGCTTTATTTAATATTTTAATGAGCTTTCTTAGCTGTGAGTGAGAGTGAAAGCAAAGACGTGCTTTCCCTAGATCTTTACAGAAAGCACAAAGTACTTCCAATGGAAAGTACCAATCTAGGAATTATTCCCTGGAGTCCACTTAAGAAGATTTGCTTGCACTGAGATCATGGAATTTGTCTGGGGGTGCAGTGATCTGAGGTCAGAGGGGCTGATTTTGGTAAGAAAGTGTTTTGGAATTCCGCTTTTGGAAAGCTAACTAAAGTTGGCTAAGTATTAACGTCTACTTTAAATGAGGACATTATCATAAATCAATAGAATTAATATGTTTGTCTTCATGCCATTATCTTATATCTTACTCTCAAACAAAGTTTGACAAAAAAATTGAACATTGACAAGAAAATTGTATATATGTGTATTATGAAGGCACGCCAGCAGAACATGCATTGTGTGGGTATGTGGATTGTATTGGCTCTCAGTTTTGCTACAGATCCATATTTCAGATACTGAAAAGCTTAAGGGTCCTCAAAGTTAATTCAGCTCTTTATAGACTGTGACTACATTCCAGATTCACCAGAAATGGAGGACAGAAAAATACCTTTTCCAAACGTGACTGTATATTAAGCTCGTATGTGTCCTGCCCACTGCGGTGGTGAAATCTGAGGCACATGAAATCTGTGACAGAGAGGTGAATCAAACCACAGTCCCCTGGCTTAAAGTCTACTTAGCCACTCTCACCTGATTGGGATCTTTCTCTTCTTTCACCTATGCCTGAAGAAACTGGTTCTATATTTTTAAGAAAATCTTCTTTTAAAAGCTACCAAGAGCAGTTGAGATGCATTTCCTTGTTTTCATAAAATGCTAAAGTTAGGAGCTTTAAGAGTTTTCTAAGAGATTTAGCTACACCATAGGTACTATTGCCACTAACTTTAATGGCAAAGTCCTCTGACACGACATGTATTTTTTGAGTTATTTTTATATAAGTGTATTTGAAGTTGCCAAGACCAAATTTTCTGAAGCTGGGAAAAGTTGGAATCATAGTTCCTAAGTAACCTGAATTTGGTCTCTTTATATATGTACATTACAGTACAGTTAAAAATAAATAAGATTACTTTTTTTTCCACATGTGACTCAGTACTTCTCATGATGAGGATGACCAATACCTCTTCTTATTGTTTAGATCAGTCGCATGCTTTATTTACTGGATAATATTCAAGTCCATTCTGAGTTTTTCTGTTTGTTTTTTTCCCTGTTGTGCCCATTGCTACACCATTTCAGCGTTTACAAAATGCTCTTATATTCATTTCCATTATGCTTGGATACGATGGGACTGATGGGGAAACAGGGACACGCGATGGAAATAACCTCTAGCTTTTGGGTGCTTATTGAGAGATCCCTGGTGGCTGATGTTTTTGAGAGTGCTTAGCAGTATGGAGCACTGCATTTGTTCCCAGCTCCCATGGAGTTCAGCTGCAGCTGTGAGTATTTAGCGCTTCGGCACACAAGGCTCCAGGGGCCCAGGTCAAATAAGGAACACCCAGTAAGTGGCCACCTGTCTGAAATGACTTAGTTTAGCCTGGTGGGGTACTTGGTGGTAGAAGCTGATCTCTAGTCTAAGTCTGTATCCAATTGCCAGAACTACGAGATCATCTTTTCTTTTCCAGCAAATCCTTCCTCATGCATCGTGTGAGTCTTCTAGAAATGAAGGGGGTCTCAAACTTTCTATTATTATACAACAGTAATTCAGTGCAGGACATGTCTGGGGGGGGTTTAACCCAAATGAAGTAACTTGGAGTAAGGAGGGATAGCGTGTGGTCACAGGAGACTAGAAGGAAGTCAGCAGCTTTGGAGGAGGTAAACTGGCCTAAGCATAGGAATTGGAGAGATGCATCTTTTTGGTGGAAGGTGTTGAGAGGAAGGGAGGAAAGATGCCTTAAACTTGTATCTGCCTCCTTAATTTTGGTTTTCTTAGTTAGAAATATATTACTTCTTCCTAATCTGTCCGCTTCCTGAGGGGTGGAAACTCAAAAGGGATATGGAGTGGTCACGTCTGGTATTGACACACAAGGAGGCCGGTTGTGGCTCCTACTGTCCTGCTCTATGTTTGCCCTGGACTCCAGAGACATCCTTGCCATCTTTGTCCTCTGGCTGGTCTTCTCCAGACTGTATGCTTTCTCCCCCACGCTCCTTGAAAAAGCTTCAAGAGACCCCCATTTGCAGTCTTTCCTTGCTAGGAGCAATGAGAAAGCTTCCTTGGCTTTTTTTTTTTTATTCCTGGCCTTCTGAACCCATGACTAACCCACCTCTTTCTTTAGTGTCTGCCTCTCCTGGAGTGTTGACTCCTTTCTGGGCAAGCAATGATCAGTCACAATGATTTTAAGAGATAGTGGTGGCCATGGAAACTGATTGAAAGGAAAACACTCAACAGGTAGAAGAGCAGAGGCTGAAGAGTTCTTCAGGGAACCCCTTTATTGTTGGGATTACAATTGCCAGTCAATAGGAATCACAATTAGGTAAGACTAGACTTCAAATGTTGTGTGTTGTCCTAACAATGAAGCAATTAATCTATTTAATAATTTACCAGTTACTGTGGTTGATTGTCTCACTTATAACCTTCAATCAAACTCCTGTCTGCTACAGATCTGCTTTAACTGAAATAGCAATTAGATTGTGGGCAGACTAGAGATGACAACCTCTGCTTTCAGCCACATCCGTGGCTCACCATTTAGTAGCCTCAGACACTCCCTTGTTCAAGGCAAGGCAACAGCGGCAAATCCAGAAAAATATTTTGTTTGCTTTGCACTCAGGGAAGCTCAAAATTGCCGGATTATTCCTGGAGACCAAAAGCCCTGCCTGTTTGCAGAAGGGGTAGGTCACTAAGTGTTAATGAAAGACTGCCCAGTGTGGGAGGCTCAGTTCTGTGCTGGCCTAGAGGTAACCACTTCTGCAGCAATTAATAAAAAATAGTACTCTAAAACTGTTTCTAAGGTGCTTTAGCTGACTTGGACATTTTCCCCCAAACAGCACAACACAGACCTTCGATGTATTCCTGTTATTTCAAATACATAGTCTGTAGAGTTACCTAGAAGCGAAAATTGTCTTACTACTTGTCCATCCTGCAATCTATTCCTTCCACAAACAAAATGTATTTGTTGGAGATAAAGCTGCCGTGGAGAATTTTGTCTCCAGAGAGTACTTTAACAAGCACCAACTGATTTCCAAATCACAGCCATGATGTTTGCACAGCTGCTTCTATAGCCAGATATTCCAACCACATTTACAAGCAAAACCTTTCTAGTTTAGTGATGCTTATATTTCGATGTCGAAAATATCCAGTTTTACAAGTGGTTTGACCTGTGGTAAAACCTGGAACTTCTAGATGCTGATTCCATTTAGAAGATGATGTGGGTGGGTAGAATACTTTCTGGTTTCAGCTTGGTAAGGCTGATAATACCCATGACTTATATGGAGCCTGGTTGTATGGGCTCAAACAGCTTTATCTCCACCTTTCCATGCAAAATTTTACTTCATGAGAAGGGAGGTAGGGTAGGCTTAGGGTGAAGATCTAACTAAAGGTCCTATCTTTTTGTACCTTTGGGGAAATTGTTTCTATCTCAGCTTCATTTGTCTTTCATTCCTTCCTTTGCCCAATCCTTTTTGTCCTGTTTGTTTGTTTCATATTTAGATTGTTAGATGTTTAAATGCAGGTATTTGACTGTCACATCTGTTATATTCTATCTACTAAAGGGAGGCTTGGTCAACTGAGTTTCTGGCTCCTGCTAAGCACAGTAAATGCCCACGTTCAGTCCGCTGTGGAGTCTACAAAAGTTGAGTCTCTAAATTCTGAGCAAGTTGACTGGGCAACTGTGTCTGATTCCCCTCAGATCTTGGGAGATGTTTGCCTTTTTTTGCAAGATTTCTGACCTATTCTGTTTTTTTCAGTACCCATGGATGTGAACAACTTGAATAATCAGAATAAAACTCGTTTCTAGTCAGAACCAAGTCACAGGGTGATCTTACCCAACATGTTCCTTTGCGTAGGAGCTTGAATCCATTCCATTATTTTGTCAGCCAATATTTATGGTCTTCCAACCTTTTCCCCATGGCAGCTGGCTAAAGTTTGAAAGCAATTACAAGCCTGGGCCGATGTTTGTCAGTTTGTAGGAGGGAGTAACTAAGTGCTAACATTCAAAAACAATTCACTTTCTCTGCCTGAAAGAGTCTGTTGGGAGAAGACCCTTTACTCTGGGTTAAATTGTTCATGAGGTATAAGTGCCAGAACTAGTTTGGGTGCAGTTCTGAGATGGAAAGAGCCTATTTTGACCAACTTCTGTCTCGTGTTTTCTTATTCTCGAGTCTTTCACAGAGGATCCAGATCTTCCCTGTAAATTTCTACCTAACCTTAGATATGCCCTTTTCTGAAATAACAATCATAACATTGCAATCTGTGATAAGTGTCCAAATAACATCTTTGCCCAAGATGTCCAACAAGCAACTGTCATCCTCCTAGGCAGGCATCAATGTTCCTAAATTTATAACTGGGTTTCAAGTTGGGGGGAAAAAAAATTACACTATCACCTCTTCATTTTAGGAGTCACTTGGGTAATGTGTTTGTCAGCCATCTCTGCTTTTGGATGGCTAGACAGATTGAAAGTGCGTAAGAAACAATTCATAACTTTTATTCTGCTGGCTTTCCCATTTCACTTTTCTAAAGTCATCTTTTCTTTCTCCTGATATTCCTTCTCAATGAGCAGACTCTGCTGTATGACAGAAAGGAACCATTACTGCTTCACTGTGCAAAGCAACGTGGACCAGTTCATGTCAGAAGTGTCTCATTTCAGCAAGCCTTGAGACTGAAGCCCTCTCCTTTCCAATGTGGGATGTATGTCCAACTTATTATGAGCAACAAAACACCTTTTGTGTTTCCTCATAGCTCTTCACTCTTGAAATCAATATGAAATCAATAACTTAACCATTCTCTCTCCTATCTGAATTCCTTATGACATCTACTGCTCCTTTCTCACAGGCACTGTGATTTCTGAGTGATTTCTGGGATGGAAACAGTCCTAAACTGGAGAACTGCATTCAGAATTTGATCCTGGTTCTGCCTTAGTTTTTAAAGCCTCTTTCCTACATTCTGGGATGATGGAGCGTGAGAGCCAGTAGGTACAAGCTACACTGTCACCGCTTGTCCTGGTGAATCAGAAATTGCTGCTCTCTTTGACATCACCACATCATGGTCCTGGGAAAGAAGCTAAGCATGATTGCAGGGTAAGGAAAAAGCACTGAAAGAAAAAATTACATTGGTTTGAGGTTAAATCCATAGCTATAGTTCCAAAATGGCCTAGGACTGACTGTCCTCTAAAGCAAGCTAGCGAGGGGAACACTCATGCAGAAATCTGGCAGACAGAGGAACCTTGAGATAGCCTGTGATAACCAGACTGAAAAATAAGGGAGTGGAGCTGATGGAAGCTGGCCTGGAAATTTGCAATCTAAAAATAACATATGATTTCAATAAGTTACTTCTCCTAGTTGCATTCTTTAAATGCCTGTTTATTCAGCACTATATACAGTGTGTTCTATGCTCCACATGTTATACATCACTTATCCTGCACCCCAAAATAGTCCAGCAAAAAAAAAAGGGACCCAAACAACACTCTAGAGATGCAAAACTTCAATCTCTAGATTAACAGCTTAGCACTCAACTGTGAGGCCAGACCACCAGGGGCCTGGAAGTTGGTAAGCACTTTGTGAAGTTTCATGTTATCTCCTAGTGCTTCTCCCTTCCCTTGTTATGTCATCCCTTTAGCTTCACATCTGGGCCCCAGAGCACCTCTGGATGCCTCTTCGCGTACCATCGAGAAACACATTTTTCACAGCTTTATTGCCATCTTCTGCAGCAGACCTAAAGTGAGGAGCTGGTGTTTTACAGTGGAGCTGACAATAACTTCATACCTTTTTTTTGGGGGGGGGGTGAGGTGGGGCTTCTAGCCTAGGCAATTTTTTTGCTAATGACTGATGAATGTTGTAGGCTTTGTGTTGAGCATAAAGAACTGCAGTCCCAGAGCACCCACCGAGGACTTGCCAGTGGGAGAATCCTTGTGAGCCCAACAGCCAGCCCCTTACCAGCTCCGTTCTTCCTGCCCACACGTGAGGGCTAATTCCCCCGGCGACCAGCGGGAGTTTCAGGTAGGGAATAGCACGGGCAAGAGATGATGTCATGTTTTTCAATCCTTCATGGGGCTTTTAAACAGCTGGAAGACTATAAGAGTAATGAATTGTTAAAAATGGTTCATGTCAAGAGGTCACTGCTGCTGGTGCAGGATGTGCCGGTGACTCAAAGAAAAGGCAAATGGCTTATTTCTCTGAACGAGCAATGACTCATTAACATCTGCCTTTTTCTATTTATATGTGTGAATTCTTGCATTGACTTGCAGATTTTCTTTTCCATTCTCTTTTTTACAGTAAGACTGTTACTATTTCAGTCTCTTTTAGTCCTTCTATAGGCAACTTTTTCCACTGTCCTCTTCCCCTTCCATGGGAAGGAGTTTCTGCTGAAACTCCCTTTCACAAGGGCTGCAGCTCTGAAGCCAGTTTGTCTGAAACCTTTATGAGATCCTTCACCACCAAAGTGCAAAGCACTTTACAGAAAGTTTTTCTTAGAGTCATAGGGAGTAGGGGACTTCTGAAAGAGGTAGATCTGAAGTGACTGAGAGCTCCTATGCAACCACTCTCCTGTCCCGCTTCCCATGATGTCTCTCTTTGGAAAGAGGTTTCCCATCGTTGCACCCTCTCCACGCTTCCAGTCTGTCTAACCCAGCACTGCTGATTGTGTCGGTTTGGTCAGATCTATCTTTAGCTTCCACCTCTGCAGAAATCAGTTGGTTTTCATGTTTTTTTCAAAGCACTCGGAATCAAATTAAAGCCTGTGATTTTTGGTTTGTGTTCTTAGCTGCCAGCAGGGTGCTGGTGGGTTTCTTTAATGACGGCCTTGGGTTCGTGCAGTTGTGTTGTGGCATTCTCTGCTTCCAAGAAATGTTGTGTGTAGGTGCTGGCAGCGTCTGGAGGCGAGGGTACACTGACAAGGCACTGTCCCTCCTCTCTGTGCTGCTGGGGCCCAAAGTATGGTGGGCAGTTCTCAGAAAGAGCAGCTCAAAGCCTGGGAACTGGTCGGGACATGTTCTTTAGGGCAGCTCCAAAATTAGGTGGTTTGCTTAGAGTTGTTTAGTTTATCACAAAACGGGTAAAAAGGATTTAACTGCTATCTCTCTGATGTATAAACAATCCCATTCTTTGCATCCCCAGAACTTTTGGACGCTAAGCTCCGTTCAACTAAATTTTTCCAGTCTCTCTTACATTCCTTCTCTCCCTCTTGTCTTGGTTGACTTTGGCCAGGACCTCTCTGTGCTCCTGGCTTATTCAATTCAGACCCAAGTCTGAAGCTAGAGCTATAAATGTTGTCTTAGAGATTCTTATCTTTGTGACCACAACAGGGAAATCATGACTTCCATTTAAACAGTAGGAATCTGACTATTCGTGTCCATGGTTTTGGACAGCACAATAATAGTAAAGGCTTGGATGGATTCTGGACAGGCAATGATTACAGATAAATGGAGGAACTAAAAGTTATAGTAGGAGAAGAACACATCCCTTCCAGACAGTTTTTGGTTATTTTCCCAATAAATGGAGAGACTGGTTCATTTTTACTTATAGTTTGTGAATCATTAATCAGTGCTGTTTACCCTCAAAACTCATATTAAGTGTGACTAGAGCATCTTCTTTTTTTTTTTGTTTTGGTTCAGAAAGCGAAGAGTATAGTGATTAGTTTAGGTTTGAACAAAACAATATTGAAACCCAAATAAAATACTTTGATTAGAAGCAATTTCTCACATTTTAGCAAATTTAAAGAATACCCTTCTGTTAATTCAATTTTCCTTTTAGTCCCTTGGTGCATGTATTTCAAAATTATGTTGGAATTGTGTTTTTTCTGACCAACACAAGTTAAGGCCTGACCCTGTTTTCCTCCTGTAGATCACAACATGGTCCTGCTGCCCAGTGTTGAAGGATTTCTAAGGATACTTTTTCTGGGTGTTGTCTCTGAAGCCAGGGGATGCCCTTGGCTCATCCCAGAAAAGAGCTATAATTTCTTACATGACAAAAGGAAAATGCCACAGGGCGGGAGACCTGTTTGTGACCTGCTGCTGAAGAGCTTGTGTTTGTATTTTGTATATTTTGTATTTGTATATTTTGTATAGTACAAACGAGATGTGATTTTTTTGCTTTGCCTTTTTTTTTTTTTATCCGTTATTTAGCAGCGAATACTGATAATATGAAACACATTGACTCTCAGGTGCTGCTACTGTTGTGTCAGGGGAAGCTTCTAAACCACAGGCTGCAGGGCTGCCTTTTCCTCTCCCTCTCCTTTCCTTTCTGGATTTTCCCAGGGAGACTCTCCCACAGGAGCAGAGAGGAGGCAGCTTCATTATCTGTGAATCAAAAGTCTCTGGTGATCTCATAGCAGATGCATAAAAGTGCAAATTTCAGCATTTTTCAAACCTCAGGTTACTTCAGATCTAAGAAGTGTGCTTTTACCATCCGCAAAAGAGTAGGAAAAAGATTTTTCATGCTGTCTCCCACAGCCAAGAAACTCTTGGCCCCTGCTCCTCATGCAGAAGAACCCTGTTTAGTGGGAATAATTACATTATATTGTCACTCACACTTGTCTTCCAAAGAGAGCTTCTGCAATGTCTTTGGAGTACCCTTAGGTCGAAGGCCAGATACTCTGTTAAAAATTGATGTAATTTGCTGAATGTCAATAGCTTTACACCCTCAGCTGCTGTAAGTTAGTGCAGCTCCATAAAAGTCTGTGGGTCTATATTAATGGACATCAGCTGGGTTTACGACGCAGAGTTTTTGCAGCAGCCTGCTTTCAGAGAGGTGAGGGCACAGGCAGTTCCACGGGCTTGGCAGGGCAGGCACAAAGGAAGGGGGCAAAAGGAGATGATTTTTTTAAAGACCTTTGGGCAAAATAGCTTTTTCAGCTGGTACTTTTAAAAAGACCTTAATGAAGAGAGACCAGAGGATGGGACCGTCGTGTGCTGCGGGGCAGGATGGAGAGGAGTGTGTGGTGCAAGCGGTGCTACTGGGGATGGGACTGGCCCTGTGAGCAGGGAGATGCTGCTCTGCTGCACTGCCCTCTCCCTCTCCCTGTTGCTGCTGGTGCTTTCATGCACATTGTAAGTCTCTACCGTAAGGAGGACCACCTTGTGGTTTTGTGAAGAGCAAGGCATGTAACTGCCATGATGTGCACAATTTTACACCAGTCTGGGAGGCAGAGGAATAACTCAGTGTGGTTCAGACCGTCATGATGCTTGTTTCCTCTTACATAATGTTCTAGGCAAATTATAAAATCATTTTAGAGACATCACTTGGTGATTCAACCCACTTTCAGAAGCAGTTGCATCCATAAGAGAGAAAAAGTGTAGGACGCTGCAACGCCATGTGAGCTAAAAGGCCTATTTTCCAAATGTGCCTTGATGCAATGCTGTGACTGGCCGTTGGTCAGTGAGACTTTAGCCCAACCGTGGTGTTTAGTTGTATCTGCACAGCAGCATTAAGGCCTGTGGGGAAGGAATCCAGGAGTCCCAGCTGGCTGCAGGGTGGAGACCTCCAGGAAATGGCTCCAGTTATCCCAGCAACACACGAATAGCAACACGTAAGATGTTTGTCGGGTAACTGTTTACCAAAGTTTCACAAACCGTGGTGCTGCTCACCAATTTAAACCATATAATGAGGATGTGTCTGTACAGATGGAAGTATTTTTGTATTCCTGATTCAAAAAACCTTCTAAAAGGTTCTCGAAGGTCCATGGTGATCTGGAAGCTTCTTCACGGTCTCTGCAGCCTTGGCCTGTCACCACTGTCTGGCAGACTGATCTTCGACTATGCCAAGCTTGGCCTTGGAGGAGGTGTCCATATCAAAACATTTCTGCTGAATATGGCTCACTTCCCACGTGACATACCTTGCACTGCATCCTATGCCACTTTCATAAACTTTGTTGCCTGGAAATTTTGATCAGCAGTGACTTTTTTTTTATCATAAACGAAAGCCTGCAAGCATCCTCACCACTCAGCACAGTCTCAGCCACTGACCATTCTTGGTATCTCACCCCGCTTCTTGTCAGAACAATTGCAAACCACTTGAAAAACTGTTGGAAATGCCTGAGAATGTTGAGTCTGTAGTACAGTTACGGGTCAGATACAGTTTGCAAGTCTCTTAATGCTTCTTATTTCCATCTAATGATATATCCCCAGGATGCTGCCCCAACAGCTGCAGTTTTGTGGTGGCCTGTGGATGTTCCTGCTGTGCTATGGACCACTTGAGCCCCTGCTCACAGCTGGATCTGCACTCAGCTGGGTCAGGAAGGGTCTGAGGGGCCAGTTTTGGTCCTGCTGCTGGAGCCAGGCGTGAGGAGCAGATAGCAGTGAGCACGGCAGCTGTGTTCAGTAACGTGAGGACATCCTTTCTGAGCTAGTTTTTGGTGGATAAATGCCAGAATCTCTTCCTAAAGCCCACTGGTGGTATTGGCACCACTTGGCAACGGATGGGCTGCAGAAAAGAGCACTCGCAGCTTGAACTGGCTTTGCCTTAGTTCTCCCAGTTGGCCGAAGCACAGTGCTGAAGCAGGAACGAGACTCGCCAAACAACTGCCACTGCTCACATTTTGTGGATGAAGAGCAAGTTCCTGTCTCCTTACCCAGCAGCCCCAATGATGCTAGTGTCTGTCCTCCTTGCCATCCTCCTCTACATGTGAAAAGAGAGGATCTTCCCACTGCGATTCACTTATCTCTGGGGTGGAAAATGGAGTATGCTTTTTAACCCTTTAGTAGTACACACAATTTGAAGCAACGAGCAAAGAGATGACCTTGTACAGCCAGGAATTCATAGAAGTTTAAATAGGGTAGAAATATCATCTCAGACTTAAAAAACATCCCTGAATTCTGGTGATATTCTGGAGCTTAATTTCCGTAAACTCAAATGTTTGGTATTAGTGATACAGGGAGGTCAAAGCCTCAGCTCATGACAGTCTGCAGGCATCAGTCACAGACATGTGGAGCACTCCTTTTGTTCCACAGCATGGTTAGAATTTACTTGAACACTTATGAAAAGAGATACACCTGCTTTTCCTAGACTCCTCTCGGGGACTTGGTGTGTACGTGAAAATGCGTCTTCCATCTGCTGACTTCTGGTTGAAGTTTGTTTCTATTCTTTAAGGTCTCCATTTCAAAACTCACAGAACCAGAAAACAGATCTGTTTCATAACAAAATTTTCAGTAAGCGGCTCTGAGAAAGGAAAGGTAAAGAAATCCCAAAGAAATCACTTGGTTATTCCCAGCAAGGGATGCTGGATGTAGCCACTTAGTCCCTGGGCTCACACTGGTACGAGTCGCTGTGTCGAAATCAAGACATAAACTTCCAAAGTGAATTAATTTATCCACTGCTCTGAATTACTTGTTTTGCTTTAGTAAATATGACAGCATTATCCAAAAATGTTCTCTTCTGAGTTGATTACAGAGATGAGTTGCTGGAAGGCATCAAACGCTTATGGCTCCAAAGGGAGAGAGAAGTTTATGCAGGGTAAGAAACAGTAAATGCTTCAGGTATTGCAGACTTCTGACAGAGGAGGCGGGCATTTATGCTGTATAAACAATTTAAACAAACAATAAGTTTGTGCAGGAAGGGTGTGGTGGACAAAGGCTTTTCCTGGTGCAAAGCAGAATTGCTTTATTTGACTCCTTTAGTGCAGGCTGGTTCACAGTGGCTGAGGGGCTGGTTCGATGGCAATCAGTGAATGGATTGTAGCAGGCACAGGGATTCAGTGGAGAAAAACAAGCTCTGTGTTTATACAGATCTTTTGCTAATGTTTTCAAGCATTTTTGAGGAGACAATCTGGTGCTGGAAAACTCAATTTCTTTTTTTTTATTATTATTATTTACTTTTGGTTTTTAATTCTTGGATTTTCCATGTGTCCAAATAGGCTGATTGATTCTCAGAGGTAACTTAAACTATTCTAAGCGTAGCAGTGGGAAGAACCGGGGGTGTCAGAGATACCCGCAAGAAAACTAAAAGGGCATCATCCATCAAGTGAGGCAGCTAAAGGCAAATCAAACATGGAAAAAGCATCAAATGAACTTAAAAGTTGTTTGCTCTTATTTTAAGAATATTTTGTACTAGATAGCTTCCCCCGTAAATGTCCAAAGACACTTGGATCTGAAGTGTTCCTAGACACTAGCCAAGCTGCCACAATCTTTTTTAGTTTCCATGATCCATCTCGTTTGCAGCTAATCTAGCACAGACTGCTCGCTTTATTGACAGCTCCACCACCTTTGGACTGCGAGTCTGCGGTCAGCATGTGTGCGCAGTTTTGACTTTGAGCAAAAGCACCAAGACTTGATACAATGCAGGAGGAGACGCTTTTAATAAGATGCTTAATTGAGGCCTGTCCCTGTCAAGGCAACCGAAAAACACACACTAAGGCTGCTGTGTTCCTTTCTAAAATACTAAATCGTATTATCCAGGAAGCTTATCAACAAAAATTGATTGAAAGACGACTTCTTTAGCTAATTGAGAAAGAAAAAAAGAGGTAAAACCAAGTAAAAACACTTGGTAGAATCTTTAAAATATGATTCAAATGTATAAAATAGGGGCTTCAGTGAACTAAAACAGGTTGGTACCTACAGTTTCCACTCTTCTCTGTGGAAATCTAGTCCAAGGTTAAAGGTAGCCAAGCTTAGTTTAACTCACCATAGATATTTTCTTAAAACTTGGCTGGACGCCAAATATCATGTGTTGACAAATCAAGATCCGATAGCCAAGACCATGCTGTCTGCTAATACTAGTCTTATTAACCTTATCTGCCCATGTCACTTGTCTGTCACCCTGTCCCTGGTGTGAAAAACGTTATATAAACTGCTTTTTGTTATGTGGTGTTGCTGGAATTCAGGCTATGAAATGTTGCAAATCACATTGTGTTTGCGCATGCTTTAAGAGTCCAGGGGATCTGAAAAACTCATTTAGTTCTTCTCTGTTTGGAAGGTTTTAAAACTCATTTGGCGTGAGTTTCTGTTTGGAAGGTTTTTTCAGTTGCTGTAAACTAAGGATAGGCTGAGACACGTCTCTCTCCTGAGTCTTTCTTTCACTTCTTGCTCAGTCTGCAAGGCTGAGCATCTTGCTCTGTCAGATGATAAAGATGTTCACCTTTTCTGAGGTCAAGAGAGGTTCTAGACAGGGTTCCTGGGCTTGGTCTGAAGCTCGCAGTAGGACTTTCTGTGCAGTAAATCAAGTAATCACACTGATAACGTGACCTTCTGCCCAGCAGCAACTTTCTAAATCTCTGTATTTAATTCCAGCCATTTTCTAGCAAAATAGGTGGTCTTTGTAGGTTCCTTCCAGATGAAATAGTCTATTCTCTTCTCTATCGAGGTCATGGAGAAGTTGAGGCAGCATCAAAGTTCAGATCTGGACCTGAAATGCCTCTCATCCTTCAGTATACTTTTAAAGCCCTGTGGCACTTGGTGCTTTGGGGATGGATTTAGGTAGCACTTAGAGAAAAATGGACCAGACACCAGCTTCTGGTCCTTATAAGTCACTTGGCACAGCGTTCCTTACCACCGTGACAGCCTGTCCTTTAGCTGCCACGTAAGTCTCTCCTTCAGCACAGCGGTTTCGATTCACTCTGCTGGCAATGTAGAAAACGCATTCGAAACTCACTGCAATGATTTGTTTTCCTTCATGCAGTTTTGCTTCACCGGTTTTATTGGTGCCAAGCAGAACCTTGAACATTTTATTTCAAAACCTTTTTATTGTGACTGCTGGGTGTCCCCTCCAGAGCTGACCACCAAGCACCACACATGGCCAGGTTTGGCAAAACGCTCTGAGAAACTGCTCTTCCCTTTCCCCTCTCCCCCCCTGCTTTTTGTGGTTCGCTATTTAGAGATCTGGGGAGAAGAACAGATGGAATAAATTGTCCGGTGGTAGCCAAGTGACCGAAGCACTTCTGGGAAATGCTACATCTCTCTTTCTGTTGGATTTATACGTGAGATGCCCAGAAGTCACTCTTGTGTCAGGACTGTCAGGAACAATTTGCTTTGCAAAGTGCTGTAAATCTCCGAGTCTGTTCTGCTTCCGGGAAGGCTCCCCAGCAGAGACGCCTGGAGCCCACTCACGGGGAGTTTCCAGCCAGCCCTGGGCTCTCCTCTCCACCAGCATCCGTGTCGTTAGAGCGTGTAGGAACGAGGCCAAAACCACCATCTATATATCACCCCTGTGGATGTGGCATATAAGCAGGGGAAAAGGGGGAGGCACGCATTAAATCTTACAAGTACCATTTTGTTTTCCCTTCCTTCTTCCCTTCCACCCCTCCACCCCTCTCCTCCTTCCAACCCCCTGTTATTTTTTCAGTAGCTGATGGGGGTGGTAAAATTCCAGGGGGCCAAGACAAACTGTTAAACGTTGTGATTTCTAATGGTTTCTCTTGAAAATTGCTGACAGATGCTGGTCCTGAGATCAGAACAGCAGAGGCTGCCAGCATGAGGCTCGGGGCCAGCCATTGATTCCCCTTTTTAATAGTGAAATCTAAATCTATGGTAACTCTAAGGCAGAGACCACGCACCACTTTTCTCAGAGTTTCTCCTTGTCCCCTCATCTTCCCTCTTTGTTCCTATTCCCTTTCCCACTTCCCCAGACTTTACCCTTTATTCTCCATTTCATAATTTTAATTCATAACTTTTCTGTCTTTCTTCTTTTCCCCTTTCATCCTTCACTGTTTCTTTTTGCTGTCTAGCTACTGGACTGTATGGATGTTTGCCCAGCTACAACTTAAAAAAAAGAAAAATGCAGGAATTTGACTGATGCAGAAAGTTTCTCTTCTTTTTGGAACCTCTAATTCACAAGACAGCCTATTTGTGTCTCAAAGTAATAGATGGATAGAGCCAAAGAGGGAGATGGGATGGGGGGCTTGTATTGAGGTATTGAGGCCAGGCAGTGTCTTGCAGAAGGAGATGGAGGTAAGCTGCCAGCTTAGGGAAGGAATGTGTTTTGATTCCAGCCAGACGTGTAGCTGTATTTATGCACACTGGAGCTGAACTATTGTTGCATCCATAAATGTGCCCCAGCACCTGGCATAGCAGTCTGGGCTTTTTCCTCACTTAATACCAGCTCCCTGTGACATAATGTCCCCAACTGGAAGTTTTGTAAAGGAAGAGATTAGCCACGGTTTCAGTTTTGCTGGTAGAGGCTGGAAAAGCACCGACACAGTCCCAGACGTTGTCATGAGTTTAAGAAGCAGTCACAGGCCCTGGGATGTGGAGGAGGGGAGGCATTTGTCCTCAGAAAGGGGTCATGAAATTTGGACTGTGTTGGAAACTGTGTTCTCCAAGGCACAAATTTCTGCCAGCATGCAGGGCTAAGTCTCCATTTCACCTTTCTCAGGATTGCTGTGAATGGGGGAGCAGTGGAGGTGTGGAGATGAGCACCTGGGACTGGGTCCGAGATCCTTCCTTTCAAGTGAATACATACACACAGTTGGGTGACCAAATCTGCTTTCTTTAGCTACTTCCTTGTAAGTGTGCTACAGCCACAGGTTGTGATGTAGGATACTCATTTTGGGTGTGGGGAAAACATCTTCACTGGGAAGATAGTGCAGCACTGACCAGGTCACCAGAGAAGGTGTCCCCAGAGGCTCTCAGACTTGGCTGCGTTGATCTAGTGCTGGTAGTAGGCAATAGCCAAGGGCTAGAAACCTCCAGAAATGCTTTCCAGTCACCCCTTCTGTGATTCTGTGATGTTCAGATATCAGTGGGGGGAGAGAGCAGGATGTAAAAACAAGTAGGCAGAGCTCTTTCCCTGAAAATACTCACTATTCCCTGAAAAACTCTCGCCCTGAAAATACTACTCAAGAGGTACCCAACCAAGGCATATCCCTGTTCCAACAACCTGATCATAAAAATAGTGGTGGCTACTCCTTACTTTATATCTTCAACAGCAGTGTCAATAGACCTCAGGATTAGCACCAGAGAGTTGCTTTGGGCCAGGAAGTGTGACCCATTCAGACCTGTGCTGCTTAACCAAGCCCTCCTGTCTCCAGCATAGCAATTAATGCATAGAAAGCCAATTTGTCACTTTTCCTGCCTGCAAGGGACTCCAGCATATCCCCTCGGGCTTATCCAACAAGCAAATGTTGGAGATTGGGATCTGCCAGAGATGTGAATCCCCAGCTTCCCGGCTGGCAGCTTTAATGGTTGTGCTTGCAGAGTGTTTTGCTGTCTCATTAGCAGCTGTCAGCACCACTAAGGGAATGCCTCTCGCTCTGACCAGCAGCCCCGGGACAATCATGTGTGTGATCCTTAGAGGAATTGTTTCTTCTGGCTGCTGATGTGCCACAATTAGCACCTTCATCTCTAAACTGGTACTTGGTTCCTTAGTAATAAAACGATTGTTGAGGATTTCCTTCCCCAGAGCTGGGGGAGTGTCAGAGGGGCAGTGATGATGGATCAGCTGAGCAGAGGCACAGCCTGGGAGCCGTGCAGATATTGCATTGCTCCTGTCACCACCTCATTACTGTTGTTGGTTTTTATGGCACCATAAACATTTGGCTGCACCGTTTTCCTCCCGTTGCAGACAGTGAAACGAGGGAACTATCAGCACCTCCGAGGAGGCACTCAACATGATGCAGGAGTGAGTTCAGGGCCTACACAAAGGACACCATAAGAGCAAGCTGGGAGAAGTTTGAGCACAAGCATCCCTAGGGTAGGCTATGTGTCCTCTCCCGAGGCTGGGGAATTACAACAAAAGTTGAAAAGAAAACCTCATCTCCAGCATGGGGATGTACAGCACTTGTCCTTCTGTCCCATGGTTCCAAAGCCTAAGAGGTAGCCACGCTGTGTGATGTCTCCTGTTGTTGGAGGGCACTGTGAACTGTGGAAATATATCAA
Source organism: Gallinago jamesoni (assembly GCA_025769975.1). Lineage (NCBI taxonomy): Eukaryota > Metazoa > Chordata > Aves > Charadriiformes > Scolopacidae > Gallinago > Gallinago jamesoni. The sequence continues at coordinate 9,263,271 of JAOQGH010000007.1, read as the reverse complement.
CTTCACAGTTGCATCTACACCACCTCTAGTGTGGAGAGCAAGTTCTTCTGCATTTTAAAGTCTGAAAGGTGAAGCAGCTACATATGGGCATCTCTATAACTGGTTAAACAAAGAAATTCAAACAACTGACTCACTGACCTGCATTCATTTTCTCTGTGGTCTTCAAACACTAGACAGCAGGGGAGAGCCTGCCTGAAGCTGCAGCCATCTCTGAACTGTGAAACATCTCCAGTGCAAAGTAGCCCTCTCCCAGCTTCATGGGGACCATGTTCATTCTGTCACGTAATGCAAAAAAAGCAGGAACCGCGGTATATGCTCTAGGTGAGTGTTCTTTGTTCTTCAGAGCTTTGCTTGTGTGTAGCAGGCAGGGGTATCGTGCTGTTCTGTACCTTCTGTAGAAGATGTAGCTGTTGGAGATCCCAGTGCAGACTGTGGCGGTGACAGATATTTCATGCAAAAGCAGAAGGGCTTACATTGCTTCAGCCCACAGGCACCTAACCACAGATGGGCAGTTAATACCTAATGTCGGAAACATGAGTTGAGTCTTCCAGCTCTTAAAATCCAAATGCTACTCAGAGAGCGCAAGCACTAGCCCTGCCTGTAAGGACCGATGAAAAAGTATCAGTCAAGTCACTTAATTCAGTAAGGAACAGCAGGGAAATGGCACGTGTATACAAAGAAAGTCATTACACTGTTTGATATTCTTGGCAAAATGCAGAGCGTATCTAATTGTGTTTTTCATTGCTGAGTTCATCGCCTGATCATAGTGAATAAATAATATTAGAGGAAGTAAAGTATATATATCTGGGTATATATTTCTATAAATGTCTCCAGTATAATTGCTATTTCTTATTTATGGTGTAGTAACACCTAAATCCCATCAGAAATTGCAGCTCTGTTGTTTTAGGCACTGTACCCACTCAGAGTTCTAACAGCCTTCATCTTGACACGCAGCCTTAAATAAGGCAGCCTTAAGACCTGAAGTGTGCTTGGAACAGAAGAATGGATACCATCCATTGGCCTGAGATATCATGGCAGGGATCTATCTATCTGCTGGGAACGCTCCTTGTGAGGGCACCGACTCGTGTTCTGCAGAGATGTTCACATCTGGCTGGGGGACGCAGGGTATGGATGTGTACAGTCGCCAGTGTTTCGTACAGCAGCTATCGATGACATGTTTCAGATCCTCCTCTCAGCTCAAATTCTCCATGCACGAACAGAATGAAAATACAGAGAGAAAATATGCCAGTGAAAAGCAAGTGCTTGCATGTCACAAAGATGTAGTAAATATGAAGTCAGTGGGGTTTTTTGCATTCCTACTGATCTGGTACTTTGCCAAGGACTGGGCAGACTTCACAAAGTCCACTTTGGGAGCCCGTGCAGGAGGAGGAGGAGGAGGAGGAGGAGAAAGATAATGGTGTCTTTTCTTTGAAATTTTTTTTTTTTTTCTGCCTGGAGATGCTCCCATGCAGAACCCAATTGCAATGGGAAAGTGATGGGGAACAAATAGAGGTCCAGAATGCATAAATAACCATGACAGGACCTCTACAGAGCCAAATGACTTTGCACGTGGGAAGAACTAAGTGGGGTGAAAAAAAGCGCTTTAGGTTAAAACCCAGGAGACTGACTGTGCTAGAAAATGACTCATTATTAACAACACTTGTCAAAAATAAGTCCCTTCCCCCTCATGTGGGATTGAAAACACATTGGCTACTAGAGTGCATAGAGCCAAAATGATTTCAGTACCTATTATAGAAAATGTATGAGACCCCTGGGCAAGAGATTTCTATAAAAGAAGGTGGGAAAGGTTTAGCTTTTTCTACCCTAGTGATAGGTAATTACCCAGGCAGAGGGTACTATGAAAGAACTCCTTGCTCGCATCCATTGTCAGCCACCGACAACTCCAGACCTCAAATTCCTGTAGTGCACCAAACCAGAGGTCCAAGATGATTCAGGTGAGAAATGGGACAAGTGAAATCAGCATCTGACTCGTCCTGTCTTCCTTGGCCTGGATTTTACACTACTGTAGAAAAGTACGTACATGAAGCTGGTCGAGGGGGGGAGCCAGGGGGGATCGGTCTCTTCTCCCAAGGAACAGGCTGTGGGACAAGAGGAAATGGCCTCAAGTTGCACCAGGGCAGGTTCAGATTGGGTATTGGGAAAAATTTTCACATGGAAAGGGTTATTAAGCCTTGGAATGGGCTGCCCAGGGAGGTCGTTGAGGCACCATCCCTGGAGGGATTTAAAAGATGGGTTGACATAGTGCTTAGAGACATGAGTTAGTGATGTGGGTGTGTTTTGGGTTTTTTTGTTGGTGTGTTTTGGGGTTTTTTTTTGTTTGTTTGATTGTTTTTTCAGAGTTAGGTTGATGGTTGGACTGGATATCTTAAATGTCCTTTCCAACCTAGACAATTCCATGATTCCGTGATTCTAAATCCATGCCACAGAGGATGTGAGCATGTGCTAATTTGTGTCTAGACAGCCTGCCTTCCCCTATTCCTCGGGCTTCCCTGTGCTCAGGCACTGCCTTTTATGCGCCGTTGCAGCTGGAAGAGGAAGTGTTGAAACGCAGCCCCGAGGACACAGCGTTAATGTCACTTCTACCCCGATTATGTCACACCGTGGCTGCGCCTGTTCGGTGCCCTACAATAAACTGCATTTCTTGTCCTCCTCGGGGGCCTGTTCAGGCACAGCCCAGAGCGTTTCCAGCTTACGGGCTTGGGTTTCTTCGCATGGAAACTGAAGGGCAGGAAGGGGCGAGCAGGATCCAGACTTGGTCTCATCCCAGAGCTGGAGCTTTGCCAGGACTTACACCTAGACCTGGGAGCCGGGAAGCATTCCCGAGTCCGACAGCATCGCCTGCCTTATTAATCACGGCCTCATAAACTCCGTTACATCAAACACCTTCTCAGTTCACACTTGCATCATGGTGAGGTTATTAAAAATCAAGGGTAGGGATATGAGAGGACTTTGTCAGCCTTTTTGGATTTCAGGACTGGACGCGCAACAGTTTATATGAAGCTCACAGAAATGCACTCTGTGTGGTCCAACTTGGCTTTGTCGCTGAGGGAATTTTTGAAACTGGAAGTACCAAAATTAACAATTAAATACTGAAAGATAACATTTAAAAAGTAAACAAAATAAAGCCAGAAAAAGGTTTTAAATACAAAATTCTGTTTTTCCTCTTTTGAGCAATACCTTTCAATGGCTATCTCACATAACCACTGTGGCTAATAATCTGCACTTAATTTATCACATATTTTGATTAGTATATAAAAAACCATGAAAGCATCCTCAGATTGTTTCCTCTATTTTTTAGATGCTATTGTAAAACTTTCAGAACTGGCAAAGGAAGTTATTTCACTGGTCATGGTGCCTGGAAAGAGTCTGTTCAAGCCTAGGTTTAACTGGGGACTTCTTGGGTGACCTCAGAAAATGCTCAGACGGTATTTCAGGGCTTAGTGGTGACTGATTTCCATGGAAATTAGGTGCCTAAATTCATTAGGAGCAAGTTAGAGGGCAGGACAATAACTGGCTTGAGTGTGCTGTGACACAAGAGTAACCTGAGGAAACCTTTGGGAGCTACCTTTCACCAAGGGCTGCAAATCAGCCAACAACAGCAACTTCTTGGTGTGTCTGAGCCCTTAGACTGGTTATTTCTCTGTTTCCTATTGGCAAAATGAGGATTTCAGTATTTTTTCCTCAAAGGAGTGAAGATGAGTATGTTTGTGTTCCTAAGTTTGACCTACGCTAGAAAAATACTGGAATATCTGTGCCAGTAATATAACACTGAAGTGGATGTGTGTATTGACTGTAGTTTGTGTGACTTGTTCATCTGCTGCTGGTTACAGGGTGCTAAGAGCTGGGCCCACAGGTTCACCTGGAGAGAAAAGTGTTCCTTGTCATTACTGGTATTTTGATAAAGGTCAGAGTTGCCCAGCACCTTTTGGAAATGCATGAATCATTCCCTTATATGATGAGTAAACAAAGCGATTTCTTCTGGTCGCTGTTTTCCACCTTGTTCTGTGTCGCGTTTGTAGAGGTTTTGGGGAAGTGAGTGATACCCTTGGGAACCAGCCACAGCTCCGGGAAAGGCAGCAGCAGGCTCAGGTTTGGGTATTTTGGCTTTTCTCAAACTCCTGGTTTCAAACAGCCCTCTGGGGACGCAGCAGCCGTGGGTGACCCCAAGCCTTTGGGAGGGTTGTGGAGGGTAGCGGAGCCAGGGAAGGTAAAACCAAGAAATAACTAAATACAGAGCTCAAAGGGGCAGAAAAGTGAGTGTGGGGTGAACCCATGCCCTGGGGGTGATTTGCTTGCCACTTCTGGGGCAAAGAAGCTCAGAAAAAAACCCCAGAGATGTGCATCAGGCGTAGCAGGCAACGGTGATATCCTGCATGCCATATGCATAGTAGTAGATCAGGGAGGGTGAATACATATTTTCAGATTTAGAGACAGTTTGTGTCCTTCTTGCAGCACAGGCAGAACTTGAGTGAGTCTAAAACAGACCTTGTTTGCTGAATCACCAAAGAGACTCTCTTAAAACTGTGTGGTTCTCTCTCCTAGATGTGATCAGGAGCTGCTGATCGTTCTCTGCGTGAAACCCCAGGCAGGGAGCTGCCAGGGCAGGCACGAGTGACTTTATCAGTATAAATTACGTTTAGGATCCTAGGGACTGGATATATATTGCTTCTCTATGCAAAAAAAAAGCATTGAGTATCTATGGGCCACATGTTTGCAGTTTATTGTCCCTGCAGGGAAAGCAGGAGGGTGTACACTTCTGCAGGGGCATGGGGAACACTGGGGCTTGTGCTGTCTCTCTGGTTCACCTTTTTGCTGGATTACTTTGATTTTTGTTTTTCCATAAACAACCTCTCTCCTGTACATGGCTTTATGGCTGGGACTGAAGTGGTGATGGTTGGTCCGTTCATTCAGAGCCTCTGAATAATAGTCCCTCTAACCTGTTGATATCTGGATCCTCTCTTCAGACACAATTCATTCACCCATCAGGATTTTCCCTTTTCTTATTCCTATTTCATAGGCTGTCTCTGAGAAAGAGCAGGGGACAGGGATGTGTTGTGGTGACTGTGGGGATCACGCCGGCTAGTGACCACAGCTTGAAATGCAGTCATCTGCTGACAGCTGGCTCTCTTTTCCTTTCTTGTTTCTCTTTTTCCAGTTCCCCCCGCTGACGTTTGTGTGTAATTAGAGAAGAGAAAATTAATGAGTAAATCATAGGAATTAAAAATGTCTCCAAAGCAGATGGATCCCATTAGCTATACTTCTCGGGCTGCAGTAGTTTTCCAGTGCTTGGGACAAAGTTCTGAGCAGTCAGATCTGCAGACGTATATTGATGTGGCAATTACGTGCAGATTGTCAAGTGTGAAAGAAGATACACACCAAGGTTGCCTAGGAAAGAGAGAAAATCTTTCAGTTCTTCTTCATAGTAGGAATAAATCAGCTGGTTTAGATCAAAAATTTGCCCCTAGATCAAGAATACAACAAAACAAAACTGACTAAAGCCTAAACTCACCCTTTTTTCCATCCCCATTGCTTTTTCCATTCTCTGTAGGAAAAAGACTTCCCCCAGATCCTGTACAATCTGATGTTTGCCAAAGCTCTGGATGCCTCTGGGATTCTTCCTGGGTGATTCCTGAGTTTTTCAGCTGCCAATCAGTTCTCTGAGTGTCTGCGCCGAATCTTTAGGTTTCCCAGTTTGGGGCCAGTTTGTTACCTTGAACACAGTGCTGTGATGTCCATACACACCTAAATGGAACAGTTATGACAGTTAAGTCTTCCTGACAGTGGCTGAATTAAAACAAAAAAACCCCAACCCCCCAAAAAAGAATAATAGGATCCAAAAGAAACAAGTGGCAGAACTCCTTAGTTCCTTTCTGGAGTTCTTAAATGGGAAAATCTTTCTCAAGAAAATACCCCATAAGTATCTGCAATTATTCTTGTGTCTAAGTAAACTATATGTAATCTATAAGTATTCTGCAATACAAGGTCATGGAGAAAAGAAGGGCAGGGCTTTGGCCAGGGCTGGACCTCTGTCCTTTCACATGTTCTCCCAACATCACTGTTGGCTTTATTGGGTTTTTTTGGACATTTCAAACTAACACTCAGGACTTGCTCCACTCAGGACAGCAGCTAGTCTCATGCAAGGTACAACTTTTAGCCCCAACTAGAAGGCAAACCCAAGATCTGAATCAGAAGGAGAAAAGTAATGCTCAGAGAAAAATACCAGGATATATTGGACAAGATGGTGATTAAAATGAGTTTCAGGGAGCTCCAGAAGAGTTTAACGAACACAGATGACATGACAGCTATGGAGAGCAGAACTTCATAGAACCTTCCAGGCAAAAATCAGCTGTCAAAAATCTTCAGCACACATTTCAAAATCTTTCACACAAATCTCACTTTTCTGCCAAGACAAACTTGCTCCCTTTGAAAAGCAGAAACAGTTTTCAAAGAGCAATTCTCTTGTCATTTTGTTCTTATGATTGATTCACATGTCACCCATGAGTTCTATTGTATCAGTAGTAAGAGGCAGAGCAGAGAAAGCAGCCAGTGCATCTGCCAGTGTCTCTCCCAGTGAGACAAAGAAAGCTAATCCTGTTGGTTGTGCACAAGTGAAGCAACAGTTGGCCTAAAATGGTGATTCGGTTCCTCTGGATGGCACTGGTCTGGGACGTGAAAACCAAAAGCATGTACGTGAAACCTTCTCCTTCTAACTGCATCATTAGTTGATCTAATAAAGTATAAATCCTGTGATTTCTCCCCGCAAATTTTGTCTTGGGCCATCATATCTTCTGCAAAACTGCTCTACATGTAATTCTGGTGCTGTAGGAAGGTACAGAAGTTCCATAAAGGCTGAGAAAATGCTTCATAACCAGAACATAAATTGGTTAAATATGTTTAACTGGCAAAAAAAAAAAGATTGAGAGGTGAAGTAAATATGTTATGTAAGTAAATTCCTGGGGAAAAAAAAAATACTGGGCTGTGCTGAGCTCCTCATTTATCCAGCAAAGTAAAAGCCAGCAGATAGATCTGAAGCTGAATAAATTTACATGAGAAATTCTGTGCTGCTGGATGTTTTCAGACAAAGCCCAGAAGCCTTTCTGAAAGAGACATTTTTGACAAACACAAACTACTTGGTTCAGGATAATTAGGTGAAATATAATGGCCTGGCCCACAGAAAATGTTGGGAGTAGGTGATCTAGTGATCCCTCCCCATCTTAATGTCCCCGAGTGTGCCTTGTGGCTGCCCACAGCACGAAGAGCCGTCCCACAGCCACGCAGCCACAGTGTGGGAGTGGAGGGGGAGGTTAAAAGACTTGCCTGAGGTCTCGTGGTGGAGCAGGAAAGCAAAACCCCCGTCTCCTGACTGCCCTCGTCTCCCCCGTGGACTGCCCTGCCCTGCCTTTCCAAACCCTGTCCTCTCCTCCACACATCTGGTCAGGACACTAAAAAAAGAAAAAGGCAGTTAAGGAAATTAGCCAGAAGGTCTGAGGTAGTTTCCTGTTCACATAACGACTTTCCAAGCTAATGGGGCCGTCGTCCTGTCCCTATAACGGTAATGAATGGAAACTCCTGGGTATTAATGGCCTTAAGCAGATCGGGACAAACCATCTGTGTGGCTGCAAGGTTAGGAAAGACATCTACAGGTCAGGTAGTTGGGTTTGTACCACCAGCAGCACTTACTGGTCTTCCAAGACATCTGAACTCCTACTGGTTTTGAAAGAACATATGTCAGTCCAGGACATGCTGCTTTACAGAGGTATTAATGTGTCTTTATTGCCATACAGCCAATGGGGAAACTGAGGCACAGGCTGGCAGCTGACTTTTCCAAGACATTACAGCAAGTCCCTAGCAGATCTGTACACAGCAAATTTGTACCTGGCAAACGGGCCTTTTCCTAACAGTTTGTGATATCTGACCCTGATGGGCAATATGGGACTTCCCCAGCAGAAAAAAGTCACGAAGCTGAGAACAGAATAGCCAAACTTTCCTGAGACATCACCGACTGAGGGTTTGGAATTAGTTTGCAGCTAGTTTGTGAATAACTGAAGTAAGTAGTTTGTGAATAACTTAAGTAACTCCTATTTTCTTTGCAGCTTTTCCCCCTATCTTAGAAATGAAAGCTGTCAGATATTGCTGATAGATAAATGAAGTGTCAGTGCCAAACAATATGCAGTAAATAATCACCGCAGGATAAATACTCTTCACCCCCTTTGGCTGAAAGGCACTTTCAAGGCCTTTCCCTTGGTTTAAAGCTAACTGAGGCTTGACATTCTGTGTTATTTCAGTTCTGTGATGGACTAGCATCTTTGAAGGTGGACCCCATCTCCTGGGAAAGGCTTTGTGGCAGTGTGGGTCAGCCAGCACATCTGCAGTCTGGCAGTTGCCGAGTTTAGGAGACCTGAAGCCTTCTGCTGGGAGCTATGGCTTGTTTGCCCTTGAGAGTGTGTAGGATCCTCTGGCTTCTCAGCTCAGAGAAAAAGCCTGTTGTGGGCACGAAGGTTAGAGTTCAGGGCAGTCTCACTACTTGAGTGAAATGAAGACCCAGCAGTAGGAGAGAGAGGCAGGAGAGAAATTAGGCAGCTCTGGGAGGCAAAGTCACAGAGCATAAGAATTTTTATCGTCATCATTATTTTTCATTATTTATTTTCCTCAGAGGAGAGGAAGGAACATCATGTGCTGGAAGGGTTATGCACTGCAGGGCTTAGGGGGGAAAAAGTGGTTCTTGAAAAGCTGCTAACTAGGGCATGGGTGAAGAAAGAGATAAAACCATGTAAGCCTACTTAATCAGGCTCAGCCCACCTTCTTACCTCCAAGGATAATGGCAGTCTGAGATCCAAACACATATAAGCTAAAGCACAGGTGTCTAAGCACAAATGAAGGAGAGTAACCCACTGCAATTCAGTATTTCTTTCCAGGCCTCTCCATATCATTTCACACCATGAGGCTCCCAGAGATGATGTGTTAGGACACAGATGATGCACGACTGAGATGCAGAGTGCTCCCACAGAGGGACCGGAGGAAGGTATTTACAATACAGGTGTTGATCCCGTTGGGCATCCCCCAGGTTTGGCTCCATATTTCTACCCTCAGCCCCCACCAAATGTCCAACCAAAGCACAAGCTTCAATCCTGGAAAGGGGAAGCGCTCATGGAGCGCAGCCCTGGTGAACTGGTCTGAAAATGCACCCCTTTTTTGTGAGTTTGTAGAAAAACTGTTGCTGGTTGTGATGGGCAGGGGCTGAGGACTGCCAGCAGGAGCTGCCTCCACAGGGTCTTTTTCCTGAATTCCTCTAATCAGACTATTAACAGTGAGTAGTTTTGACTTAGTGTCCTGCACAATGACACTCGTCAAATATTTTCTCAGAAGATGCTTCGAAGCCTGACAGGCATCACTGGAGCTGTTGTTTTAATTTCTTTTTGTAAACTGACTTAAAGCCAGTATCAATATTTATCTGCAACTAGGGAAGTGTTTTGCTGCCAGGAATTTGAATGTTCTGTTTTCCTCTAACTATAAATGGGGCAATTACTAATGAGAATATTTCCAAAATGAATGAGTGGAACATTAATTTCCCCTTAGCCCCAGTCTCTAGTCATCCCACAAATAACTCTTTATATGTTATTAAGTGTTATCTGATGGTTAAGTTGCAGGGTCCAGTACAAAATATTATTTTATTAAGATATTCTGGGTATTGTTGTCCCTCAAACTTTAGTTATCTAGTTGTTTTGTCCATATTAACTTTTGCTGATGGTTATTTCTTTTGTGTCCTTCACTTGGAGTGATAGAAGAGATATATTTTTATCACAGACCACAGAAAAATTCTGAAATGGGACTTAAGGATTAGTTCAGCCAGCCCCTTGCCCCAAGGCTGGATCCGCTGTACCTGAGCTATTGCCCACAGACAGCAGCCTGACCTGCCTGCACTCAGAGAGCTGGAACCTCGGCAAGTCTGCAGCTTCCCTACACAAATCATTCCGAGGATTTACTATTCCTATGCATTCCCATCAAAACTTCCTCAGCTACACTTAAACTTACGACTTATTGTCCTTAACACAATGGATATAGTAAACATTATATTCCCTTCCTTTTTGCAGTTACCTTTCACATATTTGAGCCCTGTTATCATGTCTTTCTTTTGCCATCTCTTCTCCAGGCTTAAATAGACCATGTCTTTTCAATCTTTCATTACAGGTCACATTCTCTAGAGCTCTGATCATTCCTCTTGCTTTTCTTTGGACTTCTTCCAACTACTCTTCCAGTCTCTCTTGATGTGTGGTGCTTCAAACCGAATAGTCTGCCAGCTGGAGTCTCATGGTGTGAGCAGACTGGCAGGTGATCTATCAGCTCTCACAAAACAATAAGGGGATATAATATAGAAGCTGATAATTACATGTCATCAGTTCCTAGTACATCTATTATCTGCTAATGCTTCTACTAAGCTGTATTGTACACTGGTGTGCCAGTTGACACCAACAGACCAAAGAAGCCTTATGTTCCTTTCCACCTACACTTTGGCCAACTGTGGTCTGATTAATTTTCAATAGTGGGAGGTGAGATGGGTTCCAAACCTGCTCCATTTAAACCATCCATCATTATTAACCTACTAAGCCAAATAAAAATGTTCTTTGATGATAGCTCATGCCCCCAGAGAGGAAAAGGTTGGAAGAAAAGTTGGAGAGAATGAGACATTTCATTAATTACCCCATAGCAACTTAGTGGAAGGCTGGATATTTTCCTAAACTCCCAAGCTGTTTTGTGCACACATCCTCCCCCACATTTTTTTCTACTCGGTACATTATTTCCATCTCTCTGCTAAACTCTGGGTGTTGCCAGTTGCCAAGCTAAGATCTTGCAAATTCTCTCTTGCTGTTGCAAATAGGGTCATTTCTATGAATCACTCAGACTGAGAGGAGTTATCACATGCCAAGAGACTTGTGATGGATAGACTTTAATGGAAGCTGTGGCTTCGCATATTTATATGTATAGATCAGCCTCCAGCTGTGGAAGGATTCCCTCTTCTCTATCAGTTCAGTTTGGGATGTGATCTCACCACATTTTGCTTTCTCATGGAGGACCTCCAAGTCAAGCCTGGGTTACTGTGGGAAGCTGTGCTGTAGACTTACCAGTTGCCTTCCTCCGTTTCAGCTCCCAACCCAGTCTCCTATGGTAAAGTTTGCGGGGTGTCCATATAAATCACTAAGCTCATGACAGAGGATTGAAGCCAGGTCCCTCAACACCAGGATCCCAGATCCCTGTAACTTTTGCCTGTGAAGTAGCAATTCAATGCGGTAGTTAGATTTCTCTTTCTAAAACCCAGACTTAACATTGCTAAATTAGTTCCTGCTTTGCTTTAAAAGTTGCTGTGTTAGAAGAAAAGATGGTGCAGCCAGAGCCCAAGTAGGTAACACCATCCTTTCCAACATGCTTCATTAAAGCAGGCACACAAATACTTACGTAAGGAGCCTCTGAGGTGTAGGGATGATCCCGTCAAGAATAAGCCTGAAGTTCTGTGTTCTCTCCCCTCTGTTGTCTCTGAGCTGCTGTTGGAGGTGAACCTGTTCCTTCCACTTCCCCTTGCCCAGTTTATCAGTCATTTAAAAAAGAGAAAAAAAGATGCCATTGTTTAGCACATTGTTTCTTTAGGATTTGTTGTCTTCAATGTGCTATAAAGAGTAGGTTCTATACTATTGTCTTTGGGTATGGAATTTGCAGAGTTTAAAGTCCTGCTCTTAAAACAGTATAGATTAAGGCTGGATTATCCAATGCTAACTCTAGGGAAAGTCAAACACTAACATAGGATATTTTTAAGATTTTATCAATGTGCATTTTTGGATTAACAGTTAATTTTTAAAAATCCCTCTGATGCTCTTATTTATTCAAGTAGATTGTGGGCAGGATGTGAGATTTAAAAATAACCACTCAATAATTCCATATTGAATTCCTGGTTACAGATTGCTAGCATGAGTTCATCAGTTAAATGTAAATGAAAAATAACTTAATCTTTTAAATTCTCTAAAGATCTATATTGCTAATGGTAGACATTGCAGAGTGGAAGGAAAATCATTAACTGTCTACGTTCACAAATTAAAATTATGTTTTTCCAGTCCTAGCAAAGGCTGAAGGAAATGCCAGGCTGTGTATTTTTTGCACTCTCTGTGCTGTGTGAGCGCATTTCCCTCTTTGGAAGGACACAGGCTCCTGATCAGCACTGCACCCACAGCTTCCAGCAGTTCCAGATAACTCTGATTTCATCTCATGGGGCCAGGAACCAAAACCATACAGGAGACCCTGGCATTCAAATCCAATCCTCAGTCCACGCTCAGAGAGGCAGGAACACTTGGGTTTGGTTTTGACATCTCTCAAGCCAAATGGTATCTTGTTTATTGTTTGGCTCTTTGGCTGTCTTTTCCTTTCCAGAATTTGCTCTTATTACTATAGCATCTTTACTCCTCTACTTTGTGGACAATGCATTAGGACAAACTTCATGAAAACATCTCTGTTCTTCAGTGCATTTGCTAAAAAGGCAGAAAGCTAATGCTTTCTCCACACAGGAGGCAATTTATCTATATCTGGAACAGCCTTGGCTTCCTTTGGCTGTAAAATACAATATCCTTCCCTGCTCTTAATGCCACGTCTTGCGTACGGCTCTAAACTGCTAAGGAAAGCTGTTGTATATTCTGGGGAGGCCATAGGCATTTGTTGGCATTCCCAGGGATTATCACCAAGGCAGAGACATGCCCAGGAAGAGCCAAGGCCCACTTCAGGTAACAATAACTCCTGTACTTGATACAAATTTAGCCTCAAGCTCAGAAACCTTTCTGAACACACTAGAGGTGGTAATGTCACAAAGCTGAAAAAGTATTTGAAAATGTATGTAGTAGATTTTCCCACCCTCTTAAAGTTGTTCGCAGAAGTTCCTCTGCCATCAACAGGAGCACGACCAGAGGTGAAGGAGGCTGCCACCTTCTCAGGAGGTGTCATTGAAAGAGAAAAAATAACAAGGAATGAGTTCGTGATTCACCCTCTGAGCTCCCCAAAGTCATCCAGGCCTGAATCACTGCATGTGCAGAGGCAGATTAATTGGAAAGCATTTATTAATAATTTAAGAATAGGCTGACCCTTGGCTATGTGCTCATCCCCAGAAAGTTTCTCATACCACTGATTCAGTCAAGCCAATTCCAACATGTGACATGACACAGAGGTACTTGTCTGCTTACATAGTGGGAAATAATGCAGAATAATACACCTGCCACAGGGTACGAAAATGCAAAGAGCATAAATTTACAGTCACTTTGAATCTGAGCCCGTTTTATGCCTTCTCTCCATATTGTTTTGTACTTTGGCTAAGCCTTGGAGCTTCCTTGAGCACCAGGCTTGAGCATACTCCATGCTTTAGCATATCCCAGGTACCCACTCATGTGAGTGCAGTCAAACATGTTGTGTTCCAGACTACCAGTAGCTACCTCCCAGAGTGGTCATCTCTTTGTTTTAGATTCCTCTGTCCCCACTAGAAACCCAGGCCATTGGACAATTGGGAAGTGAAAATGTGCTGCAAAAGGCAGCAGAGCATCCTTTGTACTTTCCACATGGGAAACTGCACTCAACAGGATGGCTGACATCTTTTGAAACTGGGATATGTTGGGAATGAGCATTGTGGACCAGCCTTAAGTTGCATTTGCAAGGATTATTTTTTTTTCCAAATTGTAGTTTGGATGCATCTAAAATCTCATGGTGACCTGGAGATTTTCTGAGATTGTATATAAATATGGTGAAAGTGCTGGAGATTTTAATCAGAATTAGGCAGAACCAGGTTGCAGGTTTGGATACCCTAACAGGTCTCCTCAAGGACTCAGCTGACACCTTTATCCCAGTATCCTACTTCCTCAGTGAATCTCCCCAGTGATTGTTGGTGGTGGCAACCCACAAGGGTCTGACTTCAGTTCTAATAATCTCCCAACACATTCAGTTTATTTGCAAAGCTTTTGGTTTTGAAATACCCAAATGAATCAGGGAAGGGATCTTCTACACAGTATTAAAGATGTTAAGAAGGACTGGACTAAGGGCATGTCCTTATCCTGTGAATCTCTCTACACCTGGACACATAAATGCCTTTCCTTGGGCAGCTAGAGTTATAAGATGATTTTTGAGACCTTGGCTCAAAGGATACCTGGCTTTCTTTATATGATACATAGCCCTTTTGATGCTATATAGGAAGAACTTACCTTTGATTCTTTGTTGTCTTGTAGCAGTGCAAATCACAAGATTGCAGACTTCTTCATTTTCCATTTCAGCCAAGAGTAATGCGTGTTTGAAAATTGAGGATGTAATTTTATCCCATTATGGAGTCACACAGCTGCATAAAAGGCAGCGTTGTTCCAGTTATAAGATTGGTCCATGGCAGACAGGTCTGTATTCGCCAAGGTGTCTTCACAGCTCGTGAAATGCCAGCAGATAACTGCTCTTTCAGCTCATGCTTTAGTATAAGTGATAATGCAGAAACAACGCTGCATCAGCCTCAGATGTGTTTCCAGTGAGCTGCTTAGAAGTGTGTGTGCATTGAATGTGTACTTCCAAGCACACCAACTGCTCCTTTGCTTCTGGGAAAGGTGTTAGAACCATCTATAAACTTCCTCATAGACAGGAACTTTGCATCTTCTTAACTAGCTATAATCACCTTGAGTAATTAGAGTATCACTGTAAACAGTTGAAATAAAATATGCTGGTCCATCTTGCACTACTGTGTCACTTGGCTTTTAAAAGCTTTTAAAAAAAATATCTCTTCTCTTCTGATCGATGAAGAAAAAGACAAAACATTCCCTATCAACAATCACTCTTAAACGCCATTTCCTTAACTGGGTTCTGTATTCCTGGCAACTCTCCCATTTCTGCCTCCTCCACTTGGCACATACTCTCTGGGTTTCCAGTGCCTGAGGGACTGTGTTATCACCATCAAGTGAGGAGGAAATTACAAAAATGGCATCCTGTAATATTTCATGCAGGAATCAAATGCTGCTCTACCATGAAGTCATTGCTTTTAGTCTATAAAATCCATTTTTAGACTGGCAAGTAGATGTACATGAGCTGAAGTGGACCTAATCCTTATTTTGAAGAGAACTCCATTTTTATGGGTCACAGCTCTCAGAAACTGATGTCCCTCCAGAGACATAGGGCCTTTCCTTCACTCCAAGCAGTGACAGACGTTGTCAGGATTTGTCTTCTGAGTCCCTATATTGCTATGGATCTGGACCTGGCACTGTACAGAAAGAGAGTTAACAGTAATCCCTGCTTGTGCTAAGATGCCTTTAGAATTTTAACTAAATCCTCTTGTTGGTTGAACAGGGAAGTTCCCACTTGCCACTTGGGTGAAGGATGGTAACCAGAAGTTTGCGCCCTGGGTCTCCACACCAAAGGAACAAGGCGGTGAGGGCACCAATTAATTCCTGTGGGAATCTCAGAGAGATTGATCTGAACGGAGTGAGTACAGTGAGCGCAGAGCAGAGATCTCCCCTCGCACAAACGCCGCGGTTGATCTCACCGGGCACCGTGGGCATTTTTCCAGCATTTCCAGATACTCGCAGGCTGGTCTGAGTTGCTGCTCTGCCTGAGCTGGGAGTTATGGAAAAATCCTGGAAATCCAGCCAGTGCTGTGGTGCCAGGACAAACGTTGAGGCAGAGAAAGCACATGTCTCTGGGCTTTCTCAGACACAGGGTAGCCTTCCAGCTGCTACATTTAAGCCACACATTCAGAGTTCCCTATCTAGATTTCTCCAACTTTTTTTCATTCTCTATAAATAGACAGTGCTGGCTTCCCTCGGACAATCTGGCTTTCTCAGTGAGGACAATTAATTCTGAGGGCAATCACATTTGCTGATATCCCTGATGAGCCTGTCAGTAATTGATGCTGGTAGTTGGATCGGTTGCATGTCTATTAAGAAAAAGCTCCGAGTTCATTTCCTCCAGGCAGAGAGCCAGACCTAAGGACAGACAGAAGTGCAGATGCTCTCCAGCGATACCAGGCCAGAGTCCCACCGGCCACGCTCCCCCAGATCCATCCTCAATTCACAATTGTTTGCAGGGAAGGGTGTGTTCAGCACCCCGTGCTCTGTGCCAGTTGTTAGATGAACTCCAGCCCTGCTGCCAAGCTTTACCCAGGAACCTAGAGGCAAAGGGACAGGTCACGTGCTTAATTCTCTGCTGAGTAACATGCAAGGTAAGATTTTTCAACAGACGTCCAAACTTAGGCCAAGCAGTCAGACCCCAGGAGCTCCCACTTCTAACATTTCATGGGCAGTGTATGAATTCATCTGAAATCTGGCTTTGAAACAACTGAGGTCAAAATGACAAATAAGCTTTTTGGAAATCTTGTATCTCTTTGTTTATCAAACTTGAAATCTGCAGCTTAGCCCTTTCTGATAAGCTCAGAGTGGTGGCTTTATTTGGGGTTGGACTCACTGTGGGTTTGGGAGAGGATTTGAAGAGCTATCACCTTCTGCTGTTTGTTTCGCTTCTTTCTTATGGGATGATGCAAGAGACAGAATCCTCTTCCCCAGCCACTCTGGGAGCTGGTCCTGCCTCTCTTCAAATACAACCCTGTGGTTGAAATAACATTCTACTTCTGTAAAAACACAATTTGCTCTCCCAGCTCCTGCTACGCCTGTTCCTCTGGCATGATGGAAGCTGCTCCTCTTTGCATGGCTTGAGAGACTGAGCCCAAGACTTTTTTCAATAGATTTCAGAGTGGATGGCTAAAATCATCTTGGCTGATCTGAAGACTGTGTCCTTTTATTGACCATTTCGTCATTTTACTGTAGTTCAGAAAGTGTTTACCTGCAGAGAGATCTAAGTGCATAAAGCACTGCCACGAGGGGAAGGAGTCAATATGGAATAACTCCTGTAGTTGGTTTTATGCTTCAAAGAATCTATTATTATTAAAAAATCTCTCCAAAACTATATATTTGAGGTCCTTCCTATATAAATCAAACATTTAGAAGTTGAAATCAGAAGCTCTGGCTCAGGTTCACAACTGCAGGGAAGTGTTGCAGAGCAAAGCTGAGGACCGTGTGACTTCACAGAGGTAACCTGGAGTGACATCTTTTATACTCCAGTGCTGACACCGGTCCAGCCTCTAATTTAGAGCTGCCTGAGTCTTTTCTCTGTCTTTCCCTTATTATTGGGGCTCTCAGGATGATTCTCAGAAGCCTTGAAGCTACACATCAGACCTGCGTGCATCATTTCATGTTCTAATTGTCAAATAGTGATTTTGCCATAAAATGTGTTTCGGTGGTCCCCCAGCAGTTTGTTAATTCAGGCTGGGTTCAGAGATGAGCTCTGGCTGGAGGAGCACTGGCACGGCTGGAGTCACGGTGCTTCCTCCTCTTGTTTTCCCGTACCTCAGCGGTGAGTGATGGTGAATTCGAGGGGGCTATGGGAAACCTGGCTTTGTGTCCCTCCTCTGCCAAAGCAGAGCTCATCTTACAGCTCTCACAAGTCTACCCATTAAGTTATACAGTATTTAAACTCCCTCTCAATTGCTTCAGTTTGGGGTAACTGCACCTTCTATCGGCTCTCTAGAGAGGAAAGCGGAGAACAAGTCAGTGACTATCAATGGAAGCTCTGCCCAGGGGGTGGACATTAATCCCCACCTTCTGCTCCTGATAACATAGAGCAGAAGAGGACCAATGGTAGACTGAGGGTACCCCCAGAGATGCCATTCTCTGCAGCTCACACGCTTTTGTGGAGCAGTAAGGGACAGGAGTACAAAGCCCTGCAGGCACAGGAGGGAACGTTTGAGCTGCTGGGGGCTGCCAGGGCTGGTCCCAAGTGTTCCACATGAGCCCTGATAAGCAGGAGAGACTTCCCTGCAAAGGAGAGCTCTTGAATGGGAGAAGCTGTTTTCTGTTTGATGCAGTTAACAGAAGCCAGTTTAACGCTGCCATGACTAACAGTGCTCTCAGGCTGGGAAGCAGCTCTGGTGAAAGCTGCCCCTCTCTCCAAAGGCATCACACACTGGTTCCGAGGCATTGTATCTTAGACACGTGAAGGGTAATAGCCTGCCTATCAGCAGCTATTTCTTTTGGACTGCCTTGCTTATCTTTTCAAATAGTGTGTTTAAATATATATTCCAACTGGGAGTGATTTCATAGGGTGAGGGGAAGAGTTTTGGGGAAAGGATGAACATCTAAGGAAAATAAATTCTGTGGCTGCAGGAAGTGCTCTGCAAAGGGAAGAAGAACAGACTGGGCTGTAGGTTTTATTAACCCTGTATTATATGCAATTATGCACCCCCAAGTGCGTATAAAGGCTATAATAATATTTCTGAGTGTCTCCAGCTCCACTTACGTGTGTGATGATGTCACCAGCAGCTTGCAGTGGGTTAGAGGCAAAAAAAAAAGGGATTTCAAATTTTGTTCCTCATGTTGGATGATGCAGGAAGCAGGGATCTATAAAAGTGACTCTTGGCATGGTGCTTTTCTTAAAGACATGTCTGAGGTAACCTGAGCTGTGCTCCATGTGTTTCTTATCAGTGGCCTAAAAAAATTGGTTGAATCTGTAAAAACCCTGAAACACCACCACACCTACTCACTCCGGGCACTAAGGAGAAATTCATTCTGCTGTGGTACCAGCAGAGGAGAGATGCTGTCATACTTGTCTTATTTTTGTTAACTGTCTGCCTTGAAAGTTGCTTTCACTAGGAAAGAGCAACAAAGCAAGTACCAAGGCTTCCTCCTAAGCTGATCCCACATTTATAGCTAACACCTGACCCAAGCGGTAATTACCACCTTGTGTTACTCAATGTCACAAGGGCAGCTGAGGTATTTTTGCTCACCTGAACTTATTTTTGGCTTTACATATTCCAAATTTAGGCTTGTCTGGAAGAAAGGAGTTCCTTTCATCTCCTTTGCCATCGGTGTTGCAGTGTCAGGAAAGCTTGAGGAATCACTCTGAAGGTTTCTGCCTGAGTATCACACGCTGTTGTTGTGTGGAAGGGATTCCCCCATGAACTGGCACAGCTCGGAGGAGATGCCAGCCTGCTGTGCAGCTCTGCTGCCTTGCTGGGCTCCTCTGGCCTATCTGTGACGTTCCAAACCTTGAAACAGAACTGGAATGTCACAGGCTTTGTGACAAACAAGCACATCACAAGGGGCAGTGCCTAAACCTACAAGTTTACAGCCTAAATAAGCAAAGAACCGGAGGGGAAGCTGCCCCTGACAAGGGAGACACTAGAGGGTGACTAGAGAAGGTCCTCTGTAAAACAAAGTGGGGTCCCTCAGATCAGCATCCAGCTCCATGTGTACAATACACAGACGCCTGCTTTAGTGCTGTGTATGCTCAGAAACACATAATTCCTGCTGCCACCTTGCAAGGATGGGTCTGTGTGGCCAAATACTGCTCCCCCAACTGGGCTGGGATGAAGGACATCAAAAGCATGTATGCCAACACGCAGAGGGAGACCATGATGTTCTCAAAACCATCTTGGTTTTGGTTTTTTTTAGATAGGAATGGATTTGACCCACCTCTTAAGGCAAAATTAGACAAAGGCTGGGAAAATGCTGCAGCCTAAATCTCTCTCTGACTGTCGACTCACGGTGCCTTGCCCTGGAGGGTGACAAACCGAATGACCTGTTGTCTGTGAGTGTAGCAGAACACTGTTTCCCCTGTCATTGACACTGCTAGGCAGTCCCAGGCAATTCTCTCTCTGTCTCACACACATACACTTGGAGACAGGCTTTCACCCCACGAACAAACAGGGCTCTATAGTGCTCAAATTCTTTGCTTTGGGGAAACAAGTGGAAGCAGAGAGCAATGTGAATTGAAAGCTTGCCACCTTCTGGACATTGTAGAATACGGTGTCTTCCATGGAAAAAGTAACTACAAAAAGTGAACTCCAGCAACAGAAAGTAGATATGCAAGTGCCAGTGTATGAATTTTATGGATGAAAAAGGGAAAAGATGGATGGAGAAGGGATGCGAGTTGCATTATGCAGCACTCTACCCCATCCTCACAAAGGCCAGAGTACTCATTTTCTCCCTTTGTGTATGTTGCTGAGCTTGTGAAAATAAGGCATGTTACAGCACATGTAAATATGGGCCAGTATATCTCCATCCATCCATCCATCCATCCATCCATCCATCCATCCATCCATCCATCCATCCATCCATCCATCCATCCATCCTATATCTTCTCTTTTCCCAGTCACCCCTGCAAGCGGCAGAGCCTGCCCCCCTCCCTGCCGTGCTCTCCCCCCCCCCTTCCCCCCCGGCTCTCCAATCCTACCCTTTCACTGAAGTTTCACAACATTCACCAGTAACTCAACTCTCAAGATGGGAAAAAGGCCTGCAGGCAAACAGGTTTTGTTCCTGTAGCTCTGTCAGATACCAGTGACACACTGTGTACATGCACTGGATGCTTACTGGGGAGCAGTGACACGGCTACCACAGAGATGCTACTCTCAGATACACCACACAAAATCCAAGGCTCAAATTAAATGTCAGTGTGTTCCTGGAGAAGAAATCGTAGTTATTCTTTCTGTGACGGGAGCTACAAGGACTGATGTTATTCCAAAATAAGCTCAGTTACATACTCTTGCAAGCTTCAGAAAGCTTTCAGCTCCTATTGAAGAAGACAACTCCAATAGATAGTGATCAACAAACCAAGGAGGTAGTTGTATTTTTTAAAAAAATATTCCTTTTGCTTGCTTGCTGGAGTATGTTGGAGCCAGAAATTGCAAAACCCCATACAAGCTGAGTCCAGCATTTCTCCCAAATACTAGTATCCAGACATCAATTTAAAAAGCAGGTACAGGCTATCTGTAACAGCATCCCTAACATATTATGGTTTCATTCCTCTGAACATTATTTACATCACTTACTTCTTTCCTGTTACATGTCCCTGTCACGCCTGATCTGCCTGAAGCTCCATTCAGGCCACTCAGATCAATTCAGTTCCCTCTCTGTCCCCCTCCCAGCCTGCTGCAGTGGCAGAAATTGCTTTAGACGTTTGTGTTCAGGTGCAGGGAGAGTACATTTGTCCTCAAGAGCAAAAGGTCAGACAGACATTCCATCCCTCTCCTGGCTGCAGCGCTGCTGCTTTGCTCTTGGCTTTGCACGCATCAGCGCCATGTCTTGGTGTGTGCAGTGCAAACAAACACCAGCCACAAATCTGTCTTTGAGAACTAGAAAGCAACTTCTATCCAAATAAACCTTCTTTGGGTCCCCAGGGACACATCACCTGCCATCACTTTTGGGATGCAGAGAAAGGCTTCGATCTCTCGTGTCTGTCTGCAGCCTTCAAGTGCTGCCTGAACCTCGGTGTGTCCTTTCCTCCTGCTTTTGCCTGTGTGCAGATGTGCTGGTGTTGGCTCTGAGATGTGCTGGTTTCGGCACAGTGGTACATCGCATAAACCACGATCACCACCTCCTCAGCAGAACCAGAACTTCCTACCCCTTCCAGGACAGCTCAGCAGCCACAGAGATTTTCCATCAGCTTCGGAAGCAAATGCCTTTATAGCAAAGATGATGATTGTAACAGGCATGCAAATGAGTAAAGTCTTTAATCTAGATTGGCATCCTCTTAATTATGGCAGTGCGATCAACCTTTTTGACTGTACAAATTGCTGACCAAAAGCACAGCAGAAAGCTCAAGGGCACATCAGGCAGAGCTCAGAGAGCTGTGAGGAGAGGGAACTTTAAGGGCAAACTGAAGGTGTGAGGTGGCATCAGCCTCCAAATATTGAGTTTCCCAGGTATGCTGGCGATTAGAGCATCCCCCTCCTTGCTGGGGATTCACATCAACCAGCGGGCATCATGCCGCAAGGCTCCAAGACCAGCAGGAGTAAAGGTGTGTGTGATCTGCTTACAACTCATCTGAGGCTCACAGAGCACCCTGAATTAGGGAGAGGTGTGCTACTGCTGTCACTGTGCGCTGCGTGACATCAGGTCCAGGCTGTTTTGCCTTTTTCAACTAATGAGGAATTTGTGTATCTGTCTCTCTGCATCACTACTGCATGTCAGTTGCTGCCATCACAAAATTGCTGGCTGGCTAACAATGCACAGGTAGTTTCTGTTACCACTCACCGTTTAGCAGGGTGTGTGAGGCAAGATGACACCCTAGGCAAAAGACTGACAGCTTTTGAGTTTTATCCCACAAAACAAGCTTCAGTCCCAGGATACAATGCATGCAAAGGCAGCAGTGTAGCCACGTGGAGTGACATCTGCCCTTCAGTTTCACTGTCTGCAGTGGCCTTACATCAAGGTGTCCTTTTGCCTTGTCAGACCACCACAACCCAAGCCTGAAGCTAAATTCAAGCCCAGCAAAATCAGGGCCACTCTTGAGACACTAGACCTGGTGGCACTGCTGTCACTGCTGCTGAAGCTCCATCACAGAGATGACACCACGGCAAAAGAACAACCCTGTTGTAATTTGCAGAGATGCCTGCAGCTAAGCCACCACTGCCAGCCAGTATTAGTGTCCCAGGAGAGACGTGTGAGCCACTATTAGACGGTAGCAGAGCAACGTCACAAGTTGCAGGTCTCGCCTCCTTAGGTAATTCCCTGGATGTGCCCCACCTGAGTCCCAGTAGGGGATGTGACTGCCTGACTGGGCACTCGGGGGCTGGTGATGTCTGGCATGTTCAAGGCTTTGTATTGCAGACATTAAACTCAACATAATGGAAGATTTCTTGGAATTTTCCACTAGCTGCAGAGGAGACTTTAGTCTAAATCCTTGTAGTTCCTTTTATGTCTCTCTTCAGAAGACACCCTAAAATTACTAACATCAACCCTGTTAAAAATGCTTTGATTCGTAGTGAGATTAGCTACTGAATTTTGTGACTCGCAGCTAATGCTCTGTACCTGGAACGAATCCCTTCCCTGTTCTCAGGATAAGCAAGTAATCATCTCAAAAGCTTTTTGAATAAGCCCATGCTGTGCAGATTTCAGGCAGAGGCACACAGAAGAGCCCTTGCAGAGGGCCTCTGCACAAAGCTTCCGACAGAGGCTGTTGTCTGAAATAACACCTAAGTGCTTTTGTAGCAGAAATCACATATTTATGCTGTGACAAGTCTTCCACATTTATCTTTTTATCCTTGACATTCCCTCCACCGTCTGTGTCCACACAGCTCTCTCCAAAATCCTGCTACCAAGAGGATTCTCTTTTTAATTACATCCATTTTTCTCATGGGACTTGCCTTTCCTTTACATTTCCACATAAAGAACTGGCTCCCAATTTTGTCTCTCCCTTTTCCCAGGACAACCAGTGACCTGCACGGCCCTGGAGTTTAGGTTCCTCTTGTGATAGTGATGTACTTTAAAAAGGTAGGATGTACTTTTTTTTTTAAAAAAAAAAAAAGGTAAAATATATTTTCGAAGGTAGAATCTCTAAGTAAGAACAAAGAGCTGTAAAAAAGGTTACAAAGCCCCCTGTGAAAGTGGGCACCCGGGGAATGGCGGTGTTCAGGCCCACTAGATGGCGGCAGCTCCTTAAATTTGTGCGGTTTGTGTGGAAAAGGCGGCGGATGAGGTTTTTCGGGTGGAAGTTGTGAAGGGAAAGGGGCCCTTCATTCCCAGGGGCTTCTGCACCTCCCTGGGGCTGCGGTCTGTGGGCAGCCCCGGAGGCGATTAAAACACTTGTTTGGGGTTGAAGACCCTCAAATGTATAATTCCTTTAATAAATGCTGCAGATCTGCGTCTCCATCCACAGCTGAGGACATTGCAAACCCTTGTGTGTGCTCGTACCCGAGGGGCCCCTTGGACCTGTGCTCTCCCTGGGGTGGCCAATGGACACTCAGCGGAGCGGAAAGCCCTCTAAATGGGCTCAAACGTGTGTAAAATGGAAGTGTTCCAGGCCAGGGCTTTGAGCAACCTGGTCTAGTGGGAGACATCCCTGGTCATGGCAGAGGGTTGGAACTGGATGATCTTCTAAGGCGCTTCCCATCCTGAACCATTTCTGTGGTTCTGTGATTATGAACATTGCATCTCCCTAAAAAGGCCAGGGCTCTGTTCACAGCCGGAGCCTCCCTGGGTTCGCAGCTCCTGTGCCAAAATACCTTCAGCAGCTCTGGCTGCTGTTGCTGGGACTTCCACCGTGTTAAAAAATAGGCTTTTAGGTAACAGCAATACCCAAAGATAGAATGGGGAAGTAGAATTGGGGGCAGATTCCTGATTTGTGGCAGAGTAATTAACTCCCGCCTCGTTAGGGCAAGGACCTAACCCTAACACGGGCTGGTTAATTCCTCTCACCTTTTCTCATGCAGATCCAACCTAAACCATTCTACGACTAAGAGCCCTTCCCTGGGTTGAGTTGCCTGATGAGCTCTCAGCAGCTAATGCGACCAAGAGGATGGCTGGCCACAGTTTTGACCAGAGATTCACGTGAAATTGGTGGCAAAGCAGAAAAAAAGACCTCTTCCATAATTCCCTGCTTTTCCAATGGACCCTCAACATGCGCCTCGTGCTGCGCAAAATGTTCACCATGAAATCAGGCCTGGCTAAAACCATAGAATCATAGAGTGGTCCAGGCTGAAAGGGACCTCCAAGGGTCATCTAATCTGGCCTCCCCACAGTCAGCAGAGACACCCCCAACTACACGAGATTGCCCAGGGCCTCATTGAGCCTCACCTTGAATGTCTCCAGAGAAGGGGCCTCAACCACCTCCCTGGGCAACCTCTCCCAGTGCTCCACCACCCTCACAGTAAAGAACTTATTCCTAAAATCCAATCTAAATCTGCTTTTCTTCAGTTTAAACC
>JAOQGH010000007.1:9177630-9238411 GCA_025769975.1 Gallinago jamesoni | reverse complement strand
AGGTTGGAGGGGGCTTGGAGCAACCTGGTGTGGTGGGAGGTGTCCCTGCCCAGGGCAGGGGGTTGGAACTCAATGATGTTTGAGTTCCTTTCCAACTCTAACCACTCTATGATATCCTTCCTTGCCTTGGAGCAAGAGGTGGAGGAGACCATCATCTTATCATTAGCCAGCCTGGCCCAAACACAACATAGATAAGTACTTGGAGTCATGGGTGATAGCAAGGAAAGGGAGGACAGTTATGTTGCCTCAGACAGACATCCTAATTTCTTTTTCACTGCTGTTGCCCTTAGATTAGTCCCTTCTATTTGCATACTCATTTATAGCTCTGGTGTGCAGTGCACATGCTCCTTGCTTTCTCCAGACTATGGAGAGCATCCTCTTCCTACTGCAGCTGTGATGCATTTCATGGCTGTGAGCATTTCTGAGTGGGTCCTGCTCCACTGCTTTGCTCAGGTGCAATGCTGGGAGGAGAGCAGCCCCAAAGCCTCAGATCTTTCATCTCTGGCTGTTTACAAATTTGCTGGGAAACTTTCCCAAACTGGGCAGTTTTCCCAATGCCTGTGGTTTCAGATTCACTCATGTAGCTTTGTAGTAGAGTGTACAGTCACCTGGGCATCTCTAGGAGTTGTACTGGGTGACAAGTACTGTGATTCTTGATACTGTCATTGTTAAAAATTGGAATATGCTTCATTGCAGGCCTGTTATCCAGAAACCATGACTTTTGCTGTAACACTTCCCTGGAGTTAAAGGTGACTGGTTGTGTTTCCAGTAGTCCATGTACAAGACAGTGCAACCTGTAAGTGACTTAAAGATGTGCAATCTCCCATTTGCTTATGTTCTTGTAGCTCGCCAAGGGTATCTCTTCTGTGATGTTTATCACACTGCTGAAGTGCTCACCCAGCCGTGCTGGTGAGGCTTGTTCATCTAGATTCTGCTTTTCATGGAATAGTCCTACAAAACTGGGGACAACTATCACCTGGAGTTCAGTCGGGTCCAACCACTTTCCCCTCCAGGCTTCAGTGGGAGGCAGTTTAACTGGGAATTTAAACCTTTTCCTGAGGTGCTGTTTTCTTCCTGCTTTCCTAATACTGCATACAGGAATGTAGATGTTCTCTGGATGTGTTTACCCAGAGCCAGCTCCTTTCTTGAAGGCAAAAGGGAGCTTGTTAAAAGTTACCTCCTTCCTTAATTAATGGTCTAACTTTGGGTGGAAATGCTCCCTTCTGCCCTGTGCAGTTCTGTTACTGCAATGTGTCACTTTGTACCCAAATCTGTACTTTATGTCAGCACTAAAATGGTAACTGTGCTTGATACAAGAATAAATAGGGTGAATATGGGTAGCTTTTGTGTAGCTCTTAATTCCCCTTGTGTATCTGTTCTGTGAGGCGTTTGGAGGGCTGAGCAAAGGAAGGGAATAGGATAGTGAATTTGAGGCCCTTATTTCTATTTGCTGAAGTCAAATGATTGGAATTAAATGTGACCTGTCTGAAAGCCAACCTTGTTTCCAAAAAGTGCATGGGGAGCTGAGATCAGAAGACACATTACAAACATTGCAGTAGCATAACTTGAGGCAAGTGCAATCATTTACTTGACTAATGAATCCCCTGGGCTGCTAGCAAGAGAGCAAATCTCTCATTCATCTTCTTAATTTAATAAGCAGAGGGGTTGGCCTTAAGGGTAAATGAAATGCGTAGTGATCCCATGAATGTTTCAGCAAATTGATGTACAATAAGATAAGGGAGATCCAGCAAATGGCTTACTTTATTCCGAGGGGCTGTCAATGGGGTTTAAGGGGAAGGGAGAGAAGCAAGAGCTGATAGCTTTGTGTAGCTCCCTCCACTGCGTTTCCTCTCCCAGCCTCCAATTTGTACGAGGCTGGAGCAGGGGATTTTCTGTTAGGATCACTTCTAGTGAGCTTAGAACAAAAGTTATGCCTGTTGTGCTTGGTGCTGCACATCAGAGAGGGGTCAATGAGCTTCCTGAGCCAGGCAGCAGGGAAGGGCTGAGCAGGGAACCAGTTCTGGCTCCAGCAGAGAACCTGCTGCTGCTTCACAGGGAGTGGGTGCTGCTTGGAAGGGTGCGTGGAAGAGCTGGAGGATGCTTGTACTTGTGGGAGCTAATGAGGCTCATTCCTGTCTTTCATTCTCTTAATTACTTCAGAGAAGAAATCAATGGTGTGAGACAATGAAATGCTTTAATGGCTAGAACAGTGATTGTTAGTTCTGCCATCGCAGCAATTACTGTGTGATCACCTGAGTAAACGTTATGCATTAGGGAAACTGAGGCAGATATGAAGTCATCCTATTGCTATAGGTAATAAAGTTTTTAGTATAAAAATAAAAACGGGGTAAGGGAGTGTCTGACATATGCAATAAATTTGCTAGGTTTTTTCTTCTTTAAAGGCAAACCCAAGAACAAATAAGAACCCCGGAAGGGAATACTTTTAAAACTTCAATTAAGCCATGATCATATAATGTGACTTTTGGGAGGCTGGCTGAAGTATAAAGAAGTTGAAAATGGGAATGCTTATTCTTGGCTATTGTTTGAGAGAGGATTTTGGGATTAGATGGTCCATTGCTATTGAATGGAGTTCATTACTTATGATCTTCCAAGGCCCTTTACAATGAAAACAAAATATAGAGCAGAAAACTTGAGCTGAAATATCATAAAATTAGTGGCATTTGGAATGTTGTGAATTTCAAAGTTCTTGAAATCAAATGGGATGGTCAGATTTTCTTTCAATTAAGGTAAAATATACAGATATAATAAAGTTCATGTATTGCATTAGAATCTGAAATAATTGCATTTGTGAAATCTAATTTGATGGCATGGAAGCTACAGAATATGGATTTAAGTTATGAAACTTCATGTATATGTATTAGAGTAAGATTGTTTATAATGGAGTGCTCTTGGATCCTGGCCAGTACTTGCAGGGCTGCTCTTTCGGAGCTTGGTGACTTTAAGAATAACGTGTAGCAAATTGCTCTTTTTAATTGAGGTAAATAGTTGTCATGTGCTGAAGGAGGTGTTGGCATAATGTGAGCAGTATGGTTCTATTTAAGGGTTCAAGTTGCGGTTCTGAACACACCAAGGATTGAAGGCACTGAAAAATCTCAGTATTGCAGTGTTTATGCTTGCACAAAGCGAAATTCCTCAGAAACACCAAACTGGCACCGCTGCCCAGTGCGGTGGAGTTTGCATGGTTGGTGGTTGCTGGAGATGCCATGTGCAAGATGCTCCTGTGTCTGGGCACAGGCTGTCTTGATTTTGGGGGTATGGATGGCTTAATCTTGTAACAGAGAAAATTCAAGAGAATTGGACTGGCAGTTTTGTGTCCTTTGCAGTATTGTAGCTGTATGAGATGTGTGCTGTAGGAAGCATTTATGCTCACATGAGAGAAAACCATAACCAGGTGTCTGGGTTTCAATGAGCTTGGGCAGGGGGGAGGTTTCCAAAGGGGAATATCCTCATTTCCACTGCGACTGAATAAGAGGCTTGACATTAAATGGTCTGTGCTGTCAAGCTGTCCAGGAACTAAAAGGTTTAGGCAGATATGTTGTGGTCAGATCTGCTGCTCGTTCATGGAGTACTGGGGGATGAAACAACTCATCTGCCCATTCAATGTTGCTCCCTTACTTCTCCGTCACCTGCGAGGGGACTTTGAACTGGTCAGTAAAGGCCAGATCCATCCCCAAATCAGACTTAGGACATGAGCACTGTTGGCATAGGAAGAGGAAAGGCAAGTGCCCTGGTTGGGCAGTTGGGATGCAGAGGGTGGGGTGATACATGCCTCTGTCACCAAGGTCTCCCCATGATTTGGAGCACTCCTAAGGCCTTCTAAATTAGCTGCTCGCTGCTATTCCAGTTTACCTGCTGTGTCTTCATCCAATCTTGAGATAGGACTATTTTTAGCAAAGGAACAACTTGGAGTGAAAGAAGGCTGAGCCTGAGTGACACTTTATTCCTGCTGCAAGAGGGAAGATTGTGTGGGTCTAGTCTTTCTCCTGGTTGGAAAGTCTACCCCTTCCCTTCCTGCAGAGCTCATCAGAGGCATTGACCTGACGCACTTTGAACTAACAAAATTATCCCTCTTGGTGTAACCCAGTAGACAAACTGGGTGTGCATCACTGGATAAGGGACTTAAATCCTTGACCCCCACCTTGTCTAGTTTCTTGCTTAGTTTCAGAGCTGCTTGCTGATGTTACTGCAGACAGCCTGACTCTTTGATACTTGAGTCTGTTTTCACTTGAGAGTGATTTTTGTGCTGGTGTATTAGAATAATGAATTTTTTTTGTCCTGCTGTCGCTTCCTTCCTAAGGGCCTGGGCAACATTTAGCCGTGTTAGTTGGGGAGAACAAATAGTGGAAATATTGAGCTGATTCAGCTCTGTGTTCACCTCCCCATGGCAGTGCCTCTAATATTACAATTTTTGTGTGAACCTGATGAGCACTGGGGTGAGAGAGGCCAGCCGTCTTGGCTGAGATGTCAGGTTTTCAGGTCCCAGTTCGGTGTGCATAGCTCACTCCAAACTGGGAATTTGTTATCAAACTGGTGTCAGGCTTACAAGAAATAAACCCTTCCTGCTGACAGATTATCAGCAAACCTGTTGCACAGCCAGCTGCTGGGCCCCACGTGTCCCATCTCCGAGCACATCTCGTGCTGTGCTGGCTCTTTGCATGGTCGAGAAGCACCTGGATTAGTGCTCTGCGCTGTCGTGTGTGAGTGACCCCAGAGGAGCTTGCCTTGAGATGGAAGAGCTGAATGATAAGGATGTACAAGTGCTGTAACACCAGCCAGGGCCTGAGCTTGCATATTCCTGTGTCTCTGAGGGTGGCCAGTGCCAGATGCATCTGAGAGGTGCCAGAAACTCCTTACCATGCTCTTCTAAAATGTCAGGCTCTTCTGTCTGCTCCACAGAGCTCTGAGATCTTTCATGTCTTCGCCTGAGCCTCCATGTTAAAAATGGTAGTTCTGTGCCTCGTTCCAGAGCTTGCTGGGTTTCATTTGGCCAGAAGTCCAAACCTCTCCTGTATTCCTGCCCCAGGAGGTTTAGCCTTAATGCATTTATCTGTGTGTACAAGGAAAAGGGAACATTTCTGTTTTTACAGATGGCGTGGATTCAGGAAAGCCAGTCAGCTGGTGTGGATCTGGAAACCATTCTGCCCTTATTAACACCCTCGGATGATATAAACAGAGAATCCCCAAAGCAAGGAGCAGTCTAAATAAAACTTCAGGCCAAACCAGAACATCTAAGGTGTGCCAGATCTTGCCTCAGGGAAAGAGAGAGGATGGGAAGTGCCAGGAAAGGGAAGATCTTAATTTCTAAGAGAAGAGCCCCATGATTAAGGAAAGTCTGTACTCTTGCCTCTCCCCGAAGGGAGAACAGGGAGCTGAGGAAGGGATGTCCTAGGGAAAGGGCTTTTCTCTGCTGCTGCCTTGTTTCTTCTCTTGGAAATGACAGGTGAGGTCTAGGCCAGGAATTGTCTTAAGACAGAGGTTGGAGGCCAGAACACTGTTCTAGATTTGAGCCTGCATTTGCTGTCTGCCTCAGTTTCCTGTCTGTAGCACAGGAAGAAGAGCTAAAAATATCCAGCTGCAAAGCAGTGTCTGTGCCTGTGGTGGGAGCCCTGAGGTCTTGCTGTATGGCATGTTCTTCCTGGCTTCTGAAGGGAGATTTGGTGCCTGCAGGTACGTTACACCAGGGCTTGGGGAATGTGCCATGTCCCCCTACAGCTCAGGATATGTTTCTGCTCTGTGCCCTCACCCTAACTTAACTTGTTTTTGTAGTGGGGAGTGGACTGTGGAGCAAAGTGATCTTTAATGAGTGTTTAAGAGGCTTTTCCTATGTCCTGCCAAATATACTGGGACAGTTCTTCCAGGGCTGACATCTTCAATCAAGAGAGATGGTGAAGGGGCTAGAAAATGCTGTGTGATGCAACTTTGAGAGCTGAAATAAAGAAAGGGATTTCCTCCTTCTTTTCTTATACTGTCTTATCTCTTTCTGCTTTCCTTTTATCTATCTTCCCTTTTTTTTTTGTGTCTGTTCTTTCCCTGTGACTCCTAGAGTAAGTAAGAAAGAATTTAATATGCTGAGACAGGAGAGAAGTTGTTCCATGCGTTGCAGATGCACAACATGTCTTCATTAACTCCCCATGACATTCAAAATAGCTGGAGATAAAGACAAACTAAATCTGGGAAGACAAATATAAATACTGTTTCCCCCTTCCTTCCACTCGCCCCTGCACAGTGCACCCCCCCAGGGCATGCATTCAATTACTGAAGATGAATGGAGCTGAGTGGTGCAGCATTTGGGGATGCTTCGAGTCGCGCTGCCCGTTTCTGCCATCAGATGGCCCCACACTTCACGAAATCTGGTCCCTGCATAGGGTCCAGCCTGGGAGATGCTCCTTTATGGGGTCTCCAATCCCTCCTTTTCCCGGTGGGGTGATGGCTTGCAGGCCAATTCAAGGAAGGCTGGCAAAGCCCTGAGCAGGCATTGCTGCATTTCCATGTCTGCTGGCTCTTTTTGGCCCCCTAAGGGGCATGGAAGGGAAGACCTTGGTGTTTAAGGCACTAGATGGAGAGCAAGGAGTCAGGCTTGCTCTCCACCCTACTGTATAGGTGTGAGCTTCTCCCCTGGGTGTGTGAGGTGTGGACACAGGCTGGTGGCAGTGAGGGCCAGGAGCACTTGCGTGTGCAATTGCTTCTGCTCTCCAGCAAATCTAGATAGCATTATAGAGAGCTTGAGGTTCTGGTTAGCTTATGTACTGCTGACTGTGGGCTGGAGTAGTTCTGTGTGCCTGTGTCCACCCTGGCTTGTCCCCCCCGGTGCGGTGCAGAGGGGGTTTGGGTCTCAGAGCTGTGCTGTTGAGTGACAGTTGATGGGCAGAGGCGGTGCAGGTGCAGAAGACCTTTGTGGACCATTGTGGAACCCGTTTGACACAGGCTCTTATCCTGTAAATGACTGTTAGCATATTATGGGTCCTGTTAGCCTATTAGTGGTTAGTGTAAACTATTCATAACTCCCAGACATCTGGATGACACAGTTTTTTGGGGAGGAGAAGTCTCTCTGCCCTGGGGTTTGCAGCTGGGTGCCCAGAACACCCTGGCTTGCTCTGACTCGGAGGCACTCAAAGAGCTGCTCTTTCATGCTTCCTTTCCCTGTACTCCACCAGACTCAAGCACTGTTCAAGCTTTACTTGTGTGGAAGTCTCTCTGTGATCTCTCTGAGCTTTTCTGTTGCTGCAGAGTGTTAGGGTGAGCTCAGATTACTGCAAGCTGGGGTGAACAGCTTCCCAAGGAAGGGTTTGCCGTCTTTTTCCATTATAGGCTTTTCAGTTCCCTCTCTCT
This sequence comes from Gallinago jamesoni, assembly GCA_025769975.1. NCBI lineage: Eukaryota > Metazoa > Chordata > Aves > Charadriiformes > Scolopacidae > Gallinago > Gallinago jamesoni. The sequence continues at coordinate 9,231,061 of JAOQGH010000007.1, read as the reverse complement.
GCACAGCAGATGATTATCTCGCAAAAGCATTCTGTTTTTTTTTTTTTCCTGTGTAGTTCAAATTATCCTTTCTTAAGTGCATTACCTTGCATTTGTCGGCGCTGAACTTCATCTGACTTCGTGCTGCCCATCCACCTAGCTTTGTTAAATGTAATTGAAATTGAGTTTGGGCTGGGGGGAGGCCTGGGGTTGAAAAGCAGAGGCCTGTGCTTCCAGGGCTACAGAAATACTGTGAGCGATTGCAGTTGTTGAGTTCTGTTAAATCCAGTTGTGTTTGTTACAGTGAATTAAGTGAACATCAGAAACGAAAAGGTAGGGCAGAACCTCATCTCTGCTGCACCAGGTTTAAAACTAGAATAACCGAATAGGCTTCCTTGTGTGGATTCAAGTTTCATGCTCCTTTGTCTGAGGTCAGAATCTGTCCCTTGGAAATTGTCTAGAAATTACAACTTCTTTCTTTCTCTAGTAGAAGCAGGCTGAGAGAGCAAAATGGGGATTGTTCCTTCGTGTCGGAGGACACAACCCCTGAGGGTTCACTACAGCCCAAGCTGGAATCTGGACACAGTTTTCTCATTAAGAACAGTATCTGCTTCCAAGGACTTAAGCAAGGTCATCTACACGAATGAGCTGGTAAATAGGCTTACAATTTGCTCTGATTGTTTCATTGTTTAAATTACTTCAAGTAACTGGCTAATCATAAGAAGTTAAGCTTTTAAGAGGAATAGGGGGGGTAAAGCCACAAACTACTGTTAAAATGAAGCTGCTTCTTGTGAATAGAATTACACAGTCCAGTAGACTACAATAGTGGGGGACTGTACTCAGCAACCCAGGCAATACCTTTTCATCCCTTGCTATTAAAAGGGTTTTCTGGTGTAAGGTGGCGTCCTCGTCAGAGGGACCCAGGTCTCCATTTGGAGAAGTGAACTCAACACTGTCACCTGTAGCTTGCCTACAGGTCAGGTGAGATAATATGTATATGATACTATTTTTTTTTCCAAGGAGCCCACCAGAAATAGATGCAGAGTTGAAATGCTCCCTGCTGCAGTGAGCAGTGGAAGGCATCTCAAAGGGTGCTCCTCTGTTCCCAGGCTTCTCCCTATAGGAACCGCAGCCATAAATCACCTGCTCAAATGCTGTGATCACCTTGGTCCTGGAACTCGGATAGTGAGGATGTTGAACCTCCTTTAAACTCCTTCAACCTGGGATTTTTAAGCCTTGCAGCCCCCCCAGGAGGAAGGGGTTTTATTGTCACACTGTATTTACAGAGCAGACACTTGAAATGGGGAGAGGTTGTGGTTTGATCAGCTCTCCAGCATCAGCAGAGATGAAATGGAGGGGAGCATGTGGGTGATGTGGGTTGCAAGCACTCTGCTTGTTTTGCAGCAGTGACCAGCCAAGTTCTGCTGGAGATCTCCCTGCTGTTCCCTGTGCTGCCTCACCTTTCCCTTTGTTGGTGCTTTGTGGTTCTGTTCCTCTCTCTCCCCTCCCTGTGTTCTTTTTAATGGTTTATTAGTGCCTTAGTGGGGTTTTTCCCTCCTTCAGTTCCTGTGTCTCACCCAATGAACAGCTCCAGCATCCCTGTACATGACTAGCAGCTTCAGGTAACGTTTAGTGGCAATTAAATGAGATTCTTCTCCCCCACCCTGCCCCTTTGTTGAATGAATCTAAAAAGGCTTTTATGGGGGGAAATGCAGGGGGGAAATTAAAAGGGTTCATAAAAGTGAATTTCAAGAAAAGCCTAATGAAGGAAATGAACCTCCTGAGAGATCAAAGCTGAACCTGCTGTGCCAGTGCAGAGTTTAGCCTTTTTCTTATGTTTCCACTGGCATGAAAGCACATGCACAAATATTTCTTCCCACAGCTTTAACTCTTCAAGTCCTGTGGGGTTGGCATTAATGGCCTATTTCTGTTCTGCCTACTGCTAGGGTTCTACTGTTCCATTAGAAATTTGCTTATGTAAAGCCTCCTTTCACTTATGGAGACGATTTGGCATCTCCATGATCCATCAAGTCCAACAGTAGAAATGCCACCTTCTTCTCTAGGAACCAGGTCAGCTCTGGACTTTGCTTTGTGGCATTGCTCCTGGCTCTTGCTACAATTGCACTGAGGAATATCGTAGAATCATTTAGGTTGAAAAAGACCTAAATGCTGTCCCAAGTAGATCTGAAGGGAATACCTTCCATTCCCGTGGTTGGCAGCTCTGCCTCATGAGGGAGATAGTATTTGAAGGGGGGAAATGGCTAATCACCTGGTCACGGTAAGTTATGGAAATGTTACAAAGTTTTAAAATTCCATTTTCCTTAAATTAAAAAAAATAGGTGGCTCTCAATAGGCTCCAAGAGGGATGGAAACGTTGACTGAATTGCATGTAGGGGAAGTTCCATTAATCATGGAAAGCAGACTGAAGGCTCTTAATTTTAACCAATTTTTGTAGGCCAGGCTCCCCATACCCATAATTTTTCCATTACACATGTAATCTCCTTTCTGAAAAAGGCTAGGTTTGTTTAGCATCAATTTTTTTTTTTTGGTTGTTGTGGATTAAAGACTGGATGGTTCAAATTTGTCAGGGGCTGGCTCTGGTCTCCTCTCCTCATCTCGTCACTTGTCGCCCTTGCACAGGTCCCAAGGCTCTTACTTTTAAAGTGTTTCCATGTGTTTGAGAATAGAATAAAAATGGGGCTGCACAGAGTGCCTTATGCACTCGCAGCTTCCCAGAGTGCTAATGAGGAACATATTGGCAGTAAGTGGCTGAGAGGAGCAGTATAGCAGGAACAACAACTTGCACGCAGCCTTATTTATTGCAGGTCTGTTTCTCGGAGAGAGGGAATGTCAACCTGGATTTGGACTTTCACCTAATCTTCTCTGAAAGTACCCAGAGATATTAAGTGGCCACCTACTCGGCAGCTGGACTTCAGTTTAAAAGCTGATCCAAAAGCCTGCTTCTACGAAAGCAAATTGCTCGCAGGCGCGCTGGTGGCCGTAGGTCATGGCCATAAGCCTCAGGCTCTGTATAAAACCTTCAGACCTGATCCTTTTGTGTGAAGGTGGGGTGATTTTTTTTATTTTTTTTTTTTTGCCGTGGTTGGAGTGTTGCCGGTGTAGGATTGGTGGCAAGGGTGGGAAAAATCACTGGGAGGTGATACCAAAGCTGCCATGAGAGAGCTAGCCACAGTGTGGTCCTTCCAGAACCTAGTCGAGGAGGAAATTGGGCTTTCTTGGCCCTGCAGGTTAGGAACCAACACTTCTGCCACCTGTAGCAGCCTGTTTGGGCAAGGGGGTGGAGAAGAAACGAAAGGAACTGAAGTCCAAATTCAGTGATGTGCACCCAGACTTGGGGAACTCCAATGGGCATGTACATACCTGTGATCAGCACCTGATTTTTCAAATTGACCTGTTGCCTTTTCGTAGGAAAAATGCTGCCTGAATGGCTAAAAGGGGAGCATTTTTCATGGCTCAGCACATGTTGCATTGCTCAGTCTCCATATCTTTGCCCTTTTTTTTTAATACACAGTGTCCATAGCCTTGTCTGCTGTGGGTGCTCTGCTGTAGTGCCCTGTTCTCTAGTAATTCTTCTTGCTTAATACAGAAGGCGATGAAAAGTATTCCTGCCTGCTATTTTTTTAGGTCTGTATTCATGGGAAAAGCTGGAAATGTCTGATAGACCATCGCTCTGCTAAGGGGCTGCTTCCAGGAATCTGCAACAGTATTGAATTTGGCCCAGTGAACATTGTTACACTTAAAAAAGCTAGTCATTGAATTATCTTTATAATTGCTTGCCTGTTGCATTTTATGATTATCCATGTGCATTCTAATGACTTGATTAAAATATCTTTGAACCATGCTTTCTCTGCTTTTTTCCATTTACCCTGTTCCAATCAGACAAAGCCATGATGGAGAGCACTTTGCCTTTTACAGCATTTACCAGGTAGTAATTAGCTGACAGTTACAGCAACTTCAAAACAGTATAATGCTTTAAAGGGGCCTTCTTCAAGGTGAATGGAAGAAATTTTTTTAAAAAAGTTAGTTCTTTATTAACAGGCTGACCCATCTGCTTCAATAGTGCAAAATTGACATTGCTCCGATTTACCCTGGCTGAGAACTTCACCCTCTGCATTAAATTACACAAATTACTATGAATATTGCAAACTGCAGTCAGTCCCTTCCTGCCAAGGGATGAGCTCATGATTCCTCGCTTGTCTTGCAAGGGTTATGATGACCTAACCTGGACCAAAGATGCTAGTTCTTGCAGATCCTTTTGACTGCTGTTCATAGCAGCACTGGTGACTTTTCTTTAAAACCACTGCTTTATCAGCAGCGATGTGGGAATGACAATCCCTTTGCTCTTCCTGGAGGTGGAGGAATCTCTTACTAGCGTGTGCGTGAGCAGGATGGGGTGTTAAGGCAAATCTATCAGTGTCTGGTCACGGTATCTGGCTGGTGGAAGATTATTTCTGATTCTGTGCTGAGTCTGTTTCTCAGTATTGCAAACAGTATCGCTTCCCCTGGGGACGGTGGTTCCCATTCTAAATGGGTATGAGTTTTGTCCCTGCACAGACTTGCTTATTTGTCTCTCAGACTTTTTACTGCTTATGCAGGGAAGGAGGGAGCCGAAGCTCAGCCATCATCTCACTTAGGCTGAAAAACCTCGTCATGAAGGAGGAAGCTGGCTCGGATTGAAGCAGATGCTATGTGGGAACAATTACCTGAGAGAAACTCTGGGCTGGAGTGGAAGAGATAATGAAACACCTAGGGATTTGGGAGTCAGCTTTCCAAGGAGCAAAGGGGTTAGCAGTTTAGAGTTGGAGCTTGCAGCTGTGGTGAGAATGAGCTTCCCCTTTCTCTCCGCTCCTCCTTTTTCTCCCCTCTTTCCTCCCTCTGACTCAGGGGATGGAGGAGAAGGTGACCTTTGGAGCATGAGTGGTGTTGCCAGCGCAGAGCCCCGGCTGCAGTGGTGCTGTGCTCGAAATGCAAGATGCTGATCTCAGCTGCTGCCTCAGCCCTGGCCAAGGCAAACAGCTGGCATGGGGGCTGCAGAGGGGACGTCGCTGGGTCCTGACCCTGCTGCTTGTCAGCAGAGCAGCTCTTCCCTGCTGGATGGGGCGTCGCTGTCGCCAGATCCAGAGTAGCCTGAGCTCTACGTGGATGTAAACTTAATGCCCTGCGACTCCAGGAGAACAAAAGCAGGATGGGTGCCCAGAAATCATCCAGCCATGGATTCTCTGGAGCCCGGGGCTGAGCTAGTTCCCCTCCCCTTTCTCTTCTTGTGCAGGCAAGCACTCCTTATTCCATCAGCTCTTCTGAAAGGGCCAGCTTTGTTTTCAGTTTACCTACATGGCTTCCAGTACTGTTGATAGGGGATTTAGCATATGTGTTAATAGCAGGCTGAGCTGGGAGGACCAGGGGATGAATAACACTCACTGGGTTTCTCTACCTGTCCTGCCAAAAGCCCACTGTTAGTAAGGCTGTTTCTATTCAACCCAATAACAAAAACAGGGTTTGGACAAATTGTTGTTCTGCAAAATTGCCTGTTCACAATGTGTTGCCGTGTGGAGCGAGGCATCAGTAGCTTGATGGTGAAAGCATCAACCTTTGCTCTTCCGATGCACCTGAAAGTAAAAACAGGGCCGGTTTTTGGCAGTTGAAGGCCCTCAAGAGACTATAGAAGCATAGAATGGTTAAGAGTTGGAAGGGACATTACAGATTGATTTCTAACTGCCCTGGCCAGGGACACCTCCCACCAGAGCAGGTTGCTCCAAGCCCCCTCCAACCTGGCCTTGAACCCTTCCAGGGATGGGGCAGCCACAGCTTCTCTGGGCAACCTGGGCCAGGCTCTCACCACCCTCAGAGTGAAGAATTTTTCTAGTATCTAATGTAAATCTCCCCTCTTTCAATTTAAAACCATTACCCCTTGTCCTCTGGCTCCACTCCCTGATCAAGAGTCCCTCCCCATCTCTCCTCTAGCCCCTTCAGGTACTGGAAGGGGCTGTTACAGGGTCTCCCGGGAGCCTTCTCCAGCCACTCCAGCCTCCTTCCATGTCACCTTTCTGCTGACTTCAGAGCCCAGTTCCAGGTTTTGCTGCTAATATTGCAAGGCCTCCATGGTGCTGGCTGTTGGAAATGCTTTTTCCTTCTGAGCTGTGTATCTCTCGAGCTGCTAAGAGACAGTTTGAGTGGTAAAGATGGCTGGTTTGCAGGAGATGCCCTATGGCCTGGAGGTCAGGTGGATTGAGAGACAAAGAAAAGCATCCTAGGAAATTACTTAAACCCCTGGTTTTCAATGTGTGCTTTGTGACCACTTCTAAGGAGTTGCTAAGAAATTTTTAGAGGAATCTGTCATCAGTATGCAGGTGTCTGCCTTCTGGGGGAAAAACCTGTGTTTTAAGAACTGGACTAATAATAACAATACAAAAACCACTTCAACAGTATAGGTCTGTAATATGAATTTTTATGTAAATCTTGTCAATGCTGTCAAGTTTTTCAATGCAGAGAGCTTCATCTCGTGTACTGTAACACCACGTAAAGTGAGATGTGTATGGTTTGTTATTAACTACGTGGGTTTTTTTAACCCACCCTGAGGGGTTGAGGAGCCTGTGCTGTTTCTAAGCCAACACCCAATTTGGCCCAGTTCACGTGTGGCTTCTGTTCTCCCATTTTCAATCTAAACGAAGACTGCAAAAGCTACATTGGGTGCGTGGCGGAGGAGGTTTGAACTATTGCTTTACAGTACAGGAGATTACACTCTCATTTTTCTCAGTCTTGATTAACGGGGGCTATCGCAGGCAATCACCTTGGCTCGGGGTAAAATGTGTCCAGTTAGCAGTTTCTGCAGCCAGCGCAGAGCGCATCAGCGGAGACTTGAAAAGTCGCTTTGTTCATTATTTGTTATTGTTTCACCTGCCTTGAGATGGTAATTGCAAGCGCTTTGATTCATGGATTAGAATGCAATTTAGTTTCAATTGTTGCAGGCCCGTCCTGCCGGTCCCTGAGCCGGGCTTTGGAAAATCCGCCATCAGCAAATCCTGGCAGATTTCCCCCACTTCTGCTGCAGCAGCAAGCCTTCGCGGGGAAAAGATGGAGGGAAGGTTATCCTGGTAAAACAAGGCATTTATGGCCACCTTACCTCCAAATTTATTTTTTTTTTTGAGCTTTGCTATTTAGTGTGTGTTTATTTAGATTTCATCCTCAGGAAAGAATGGGCCAAAACCAGCTCAGGGCGTGCTGTGGGGCTGTGCTGATGACAGCAGCGGAGGAACCTGCTTCCTATTTAGTCTATTGATTCAGGCACTCGCTGTGTTGCCCTGTGCATTTTTTTGTACCTGAAATATTTTTCATGCTGTAGCAGAACCAGCTTTAACCCAGACTAAAATTTGCAGTTAAGAGAGTGAAATGTTTAGAAATGTTTTGTTTTCACGGTGATCAGGAGCTGCAAATTAGCATTACCGCTGGTGTTACCAGCAGGAGACAGACAGTGCTGGGGATTGTGTATGTATGTGATTGCCAGAGAAGAACTTTTGTATTTAGCTGTTGGACAAGCTTTGTGCATGATACTCTGAAAAAAAGCCTCGGTGTTAATCAGAGAGGAACAATTCCAGAGCTGAACACAATAGCAGCAAGCCTGGAAGGGACCTCGAGAAAACATGTAATTCAGCTTGGTGCTTCCAGGCAGGATCTGTTCTCCTTAGGTTATTCCTGATATACCTACCTAATCTGCTTTTAATTTGCAGTGAGGGAGTACTTTAACGGCCTGATTGAGGAGATTTTTGTCTTCCTAATATTTCACCTAAATCTCCCCTGGTTCGAATTAGTGTTAGAATTATTCCTTGTCGTATCAACCAGGAGCAGAGAGAAAAAATCGTTTTTGTTCCCTCTTGCCTAGTTGAGGACTGAGGGGAACTCGTTGATCTTTCCTAGGCAGGACACTCCCTGATCCTTCAGCCAGTGAACTCCCCGTCAGTGTTTTCTAGACATCTTATTCCTACTCCTTTCCTCTGAACTTGCTCCAGTTCTGTGCTTTGCCTAAAATGCAGCACCAGACACTGGATGTGGTACCCCCATCTGAGGCCTGAAGCAATGCAGGAGAAGAAATACTCATGTTTTACAGGGATACTCTTTGTGTTTATAGGTCTTTAACTTTCTTCCCCTCATAGAAAACCCATAAAAGGTCCAGTTCAGCTCTGGCCGGGCAGATTTGTGGGGTGCTCTATCTACCAAGTGATTCTACAAAGTCTCTGGTATTGTTTTGAGTTGGACAAAAATCTGAGACCACATATGCAAAATTGAGATCCAGGGGGTGTGCAAAAGCTTGGAAGCCAGTAATATTCAGTCTTGCACAGAAAACTAGCACTTGGGCCCTCACAACAGTCCTCGGTGCATTCCTGCGACGATGCTGCAGGAGAGCTGAATTGAAGGTCAAGTGCTGCAGAGCAATTAGTTTCCAGCCAAAGCAGTTCCGACCCCGCAGCACAAGAGGGTGCAATAGGTTTGTAATAAAACCTAGACACGAGGTGGGTTTGTAATAAAACCTAGACACGAGGTGGGTTTGTCCCTTCTGCTCCAGTGGTGCCAGTGGAGAAGTTTTTCGTTGCTGAGACTTGTCTCGCAAACCTAACATCCTGCTAATTGGTGGAGTTTGAGCTGTGCGAATTTGCCTCATTATTTTCAAGTCCTTTTCACTCCGAGTATTTCCATAATTATGGTAATTAAACTTGGTGGGTTTTTAATTATTTTTTTTTTTTTTAAATAATCAGAACTGTAGTTGAATTATGAGAGTGCCAAAATGAGCTTGGCAAATCATAATTTTAGTTTGCTGCATTATAAATCAAAAGCAGACTTGATTTCCCAGCTTGCTGGATGTTTTGTTAACCAGATCACTGCAGCTCTCCTGAGGCCTCGTATGCCAAGAGCTGTCCCTGAACGAACAATCAGGCTTTATAAATAGCAGCCTTAACAAGAGCGTCACTGCCAGATGCTGCTGAAATAACTTAGGGACTCATGCACAAAGGAAACTCCCTCATCTGGGGGCAGCTGGGCTCCCATCCATTATCTAGGACATCCCCCTGCTTGTGAAATTTCAGAGAAGCTGTTAGGATGCCTACAGATGGGGTCACAAGCGCGTTCCCATGTTTCTCAGATGCTGGGCTTGCCAGCAGCTCCTCCTGATGTGCTTTGTGTTTACTACAGGAGTTCAAGATGTGGGTTTGATCTATTGCTTCCACTCTTGCCTTGTATAGAACCAGCAGTAACTCTTCTCTGCCTAATTAGCTCTAACCAGTGTGTCACTGTGCTTTCCCTTCGCACGGCAGTGCCTGAGCTGCCTTCCAAGGAGCCCTGAATGTTTAGTAACAATTTCAAGGGGTGGTCCAGGCTCCTGCCTTCCCTGAAGAACCAAGTTGTTTCTTCTGCCTATTACCAGTTCTCTTGGCTGGTACCACCAGCCTTTAAGCAATTAAGGTGAGTGGTGGGCAATATATTCCAGTTTACAGGTAAACAATGATTTTTAAAGTGTAGGATATGTGTGCAAGTCTCCAATAAGGCATTATTTAAGAAGTACTAAATGCTGAATCTGTATCAGAATGTAGTCAGAAATTGCAATCTTGGCCTTTCAGATATTTCAGTAAGGTAATAGGGACCCACTGGTGCTTAAACTCCCTAGGGCTTCATAAGGAGGCAGATATCTTTTGAACTAACTGTAAAAGACTTTCCGGAGGTGATGGAGACAAGAAGCCACGTAAACCCTGATTGCCATTGTCCCCATAGTGTGCCTTATTCTGAACACAGCCTGTCCTTTGCTGCTGATGCTCATAGACCAGCACAGTTGACATTACAAAACTGTGGCCTGCTCAGAAGTATGCTTTGGCAGGAAAAGAGGCTGGGGAAGAGGGACAGATGAACTCTGTGGGGTTATGAGTCGTGTGGGGTCAGTTTCAGTTTTATCTTGGAACGAGAGCCTGGTTAAATACTCTTCTGGATCAGTGCTTTGATTGAGATTGGAGTCTCTCCATGGTTTCCCCAGTATGAAGGTGGTCCCCCCTTGCACGAGGAAATACTTTGGGTGCAATCACAGCAGTTTGCGTATCAGTGCTAGGGATGGAAAGGAAGAGCACCATGGTGCTGTGGAAGCAAATGACTTCACAACACAGAAGTGTTCTTCCTGAAATACTTTCTGTCTCCTGTGTTGGGTCTCCCAGAAGCCCTAATGTGCAAGCTGAATGTCTCTTGCTGTGTCTCACCAAAGCCTTAGAAATACAGGGGTTGAGATGATAAGTACAATCTAAACTTGCATGCTTCTGTCTTTGGACATCCCTGTGTATGAGGAATGCGTTGCGTCATCCCCATCCTCTGAAAAAGAAGCCCTTCTCTTTCCAGGGAACTGCAAATTTTGTAGTTATTTTGGTAGCTTTTTTCTGGTTAATTTGAATGTATTCCATATTGCGCAAGCCATATAACTTCTTGTATTTCCTGACTATGCCTCTGTTAACTTTAGTTTTCAGATTTCTAGGCAGGGGAAGAAGGGAATCATGGGGGAAGTCATCTCTAAAAAGGGAAGATAATGCTCTTTCACATCTGGAGCAGTGTTTCTCAGTAAAGTCAAACAGTTTGAGGCTACCTGACTCCCAGCGTGTGGCTTGCTAGGTTTCAAACATTAGAGGCACAGTCTATCCCAAGTAACTGCTGATCGTGTACCACAGGGTATGTAAACACATCACCCCATGGGTGGAAATATTTGGCTAAGGAACACTTATTTTCAATCCTCAAATACGTGCAATAAGCGCACCTTGTGCTGAGCAGCAGCTTCTGTACGCCTTTGTCTAGGGGAAGTTATCAAAAGGCTGAGGAAATGTCATTTCAGGCTTTCATCTGAAGTGAAACTTATACGTATAATGTATTTGAAAAAAGTCTAAAGACTCATGCATACCAGTTGGGTTCTATGATCATTTCTGGGAAGATGCTGTCAACAGAAACGCATACATGTCTGCTTACTCATAACCACCGCGATCTGTGGACTGGTCTGCTGCTCGGACAAACAAGAGCAGGAATGACCAGCTGGGTCACCACAGAGCTCTGAGAGCATCTTGAATTAACAATCAAAACATTCTCTGCTGGAACTCCATGTCTGTGTGCATCATTGATGCCTCCTGAGCAGGCGGTGCTTGCTGTGAGAGCTGGATCTGTTCTGAAATGGTGGTATTGAGCTAGGTCCTTGGGACGGGATTTTCTGTCTTTCTGCCTGAGACTTAGGCAGGACAGGAACAGTGATGTGAAACTTTTGTTATTATGCTTAAAGTATTTACTTGCAATGAATGTGACTTCACAAACTGCAGGGCTGGAAGATCAGATCACGTGTAATTTAAGTCCTTGTTTCTGTTGTTCATTTCTCCTGGTGTTTTTGCCCACGTGGTTTTCCTATTGCAATGACCTACTCTTATGCATCTTGCTATGAAGTAAAATTCCTGAGTGTAGTGCGGAGGGGAGAGGTATTCCACAGGAGGATCCACAGAAACCAGTACAGGGAGCTGGGAGCTGCTGGTATTTCCTAGTGGGGTTTGTCCTGAGGAGGTTTGGGGGTGGGGAAATGCAGAGACTGAACTGGCAGCTGCCGCAGTCAGAGTTGGGCATTGCTAAATATGCTGTGTCCCTGGTCAGCACTTCTGCTCTCAGAAAACAGAGTAGAGCCATACCTTGATTTAGTCAAGAAGAAATGGCAGCGCAGCCTCCCTCTCCAAACTCGGAAGTCTCTGCTGGTGTCAGTCTTGCAGGGCATGAGCGAGAAACGGGGAGAAATGTGTTGGCTCTTTGTCATTTCTTATCATTAAGAATTTGAACAGCATCTAACCCTTCTTCTGACTTTGCCTCAGTCTTCACAGTGCTGGGTTTCTTAAGTGATAGGCTTATTAGCTGGAAAGCTGCTAATTGTGCCCCGTAGTTCTCCAGACTTGTTGCCGTGGTCCAGGAAATGTAACCTCTTTCAAATTCTCCTTGTGTTCTGCTTTGTCCTTGTCGGCTTTTCCTTCAGGCTCGTGCTGCTCCGTCTGTTTGATGTAGGTGGGATGTTCAGCCTCTCCAGTTCAATCTGAGCTGGCACTTTTGTGACGGGAAGCAAATACTTGCAGTCACCCGGATCCAGTTTCCATCTGTCTCTTGTGCGGAAGCCCACGATGTTTTTACACCACCACGTCTCAGACTGTAGGACGAGATGCCCCTTTACGCTTCTCTCCAGCAGCTGATGTGCTGCTGTGGCCAAATTCAGGTCTGTGAAACCATACGGAGCTCGGCTCAGTTTGCCCCGTGAAACTTGCTCCTCATCACACTTCATCAGTGCTACAGAAGCAGAAAGGACGCTCTTTGCATTCAGCCTGGAACAATCCTTTCCCTCCCAATGAAACAAATCTCTTTGCGGCAAACTCCTTACACTGAGTAGAGGGCTTTGGGAAGTCCTCTGCTACACGGCTGTGTGCGCGTCTCCCAACTTACCCCGTACATGCCAGAGGTCCCCTGGGGTTCTCAGCCTCACCAATTCCTGTGACGCTCGTTCTTCTGCCGCCCACTTCTCTTTTGGATACAGAATTCATCTTACTGGGAGAAGGGACCATCGGATGACTGAGCTCATCCTGGGACAGGGCTCTGGTGCAGCCCTTGCTCCAACCTGCCTATGCAGGCGGCAGGGCAGGCTCTTGTCCCTTGCCCCTTGCTTTCTGTGGAAAAGAAGCAGAAGGGGATGAGTAGGAGAAGGAATTTGTTTACTAAATGAATCCCCAAGCTCTGCTTTTGAAGGATAAGAGAATGGGGGTAATAGAAGGGTGTTGCCCAGGTGATGCAAGCTTTGATTAGCTTATGGTGGTCATTTCCTGCATGCTTCAAGCCCTCCACCTTCTGCTTCTACTGCCCTTTAGCCTAAACCCTTGGCTTCCAAAGCTTGACAAAATCCCTGAAGTTTTACTGCATACAACATTCATTCAGTATACAAAATACTCTTAGCAAATGCTAAAAATATACTGTGAGCACTAAAATTATACAGCTCTTTCCAGAGAATCTTCCTAATTTTTGTAGATCTAGTACATGTCAAGAAGCAATTTAAAGGTCATCTCATTTCCTTATGCTTGTTTAAAAAGAAGTGCTGAAGGCTAGCATTTTGGCAAGTGCTTGCTATGAGTTGTATGATTTCTTAAGTAATAGTGGGTTTCATCTTATGGAAGCAATCAAAATGGAGCTTGAACTGAGAAATAAAGGGTATCACAAATTTTGTCCATATCGGTCACTGTAACTCCTGAAAAGGCAAGATGTATTCTGCAAAGTCTTGGAGTAATTGGAGAATAAAATCTACTTTTTGTCTCCCTGGCTCTTTTTGTTTTTAGCATACAGACTCTAAAATGTCTTTCTAATGGCTTGAATTACTGTTGGATGACATCTGGCTGCACAGGTGTGGTGGCAAAATAGTTGGTTCCTGATGGAAAGAAATGTGCATGGAAGTCCTACGAGGGCATCGCTCAAGTACAACCTTTTGCCTTGAGCTCCTCTTTACCCCCTGCCGCTCTTGTGCACAGATGTTCCATCCATCTGACCAGCTTAGGTGAGAAGAGGGGATCTGCCTGTGTTATTTTGAATATCAAGAAGAATAATCGGGGAGGCTGTGAACTCGTAACAAACCCTTTTCAAGCGGGGCAGGGGCCACGTGGAAGGGAAGGAGAAAGGTCTCCATTTGACAGGGAAGTTTCCTGCGGACTTCACTCAGCTAAACCTGGTACAAGAGCACAGGCAATAGACTGGCTGCGATGGTAAGGCAGTTTTGAATGCACGAGTTTGGTGTGTTTCAGTGGTATTAAGCCAAATTCTACTTTCATAGTGGATCTGGAGTCTGACTCCGTTTGTCTTAATGGAGATGTATTCCAGATTTACAGTGGCGGAAAGAGGGGAAAAGATTATGCATAGGGTGGGTGGTGGAAAAAACTTTCTCATTTTTTTTTCTCCTACCACAGTTTTCAATGAGAAATCATGTAGACAACAGCTTCTAGTCTTCCAATGTAAATTGAGACAAATTAGAGGGTAGATTAACTAATTATTATAATGTCATGGTAGCAATGCTACAGTTCAGGTTGCAGAAGGCATTCCATTATCAGCTCTATTTTTCACAGTTAACTTTTAATTGGTAATGTATTTGTGTATAAATTAAAGCAAGAAAGCCTCTAGCCTTTTGTTTTATAGTCATTACAGAAACGCTTCAGTGGGTTTTGGACTAGAAGGAAAGAGGGACCCTTTACAATGATCGGAACAGACGGTAATGCCCCACAAGGGGGACATTTGTAAGAATGGAAATTCCTTTTTAGACCTCACAGTGGAATAGGAGTTAGATACACATCTGATAAACAGGCTATTTTAAATCTCTGTTTGGGGATACGGGAAAGTGAAGCGTGCAGCTGGCAAGCTAGATCTCATCATGCTTCACCTCTAGAAATAGAGGGTTGCCAAACAAAAGGCCTTATTACACTTATTCTGGTAATAACTAATATACATACCTGTATGTATGTGTATATCTCCCTTCAGAGAACAGCTGCAGGAGGAAGCTGTGCAAAACAATAGTTTGCAGTTGCAGTGTTTTGGAGGTGACTGAAATTCTTCACATCTTTAAAAACCTTGATGTGCATTTTAGATGTAAACTGATTTTCAACTCATAATGAAAACTCCTACTTTTAATGCTCTCTTTGAGAGGTGCTATGGCCTTGAAGATAGAACATTTTTTATTTGAAATGTAGAAAATCTGTGTTATGGCCTAATACTGACCTGTTCATGTGTGAGGTCATCTTACCTGTGTTCCCTTCAGGCTTTTACAAATGAAATTACTAAGTCAAGCAGGATCTTTGGAACCTTACCTGTCTAATTATGGGGATGCAGCTTACATACACATATGTATATAAATGGTCATCTTGGAACCATTAGGTTCTTCTGGAAGGTTGCTTAAATGACTGTGGCGTGGGGAAAACCTGGGTGGAACCTGAAATTTCCCTTCTGACTAGAACCTCAGTGTTTTGTTTGACTTTTCCAAGAGGCATGGAAGGGCCTTGTACACTGTGCCTGCCTAGTTGAGGAGATCTGGGTGGCTTGGGCTGTCTTGGTGACACATCTCTGGAGCATCCATTTGGGGAAATAGCTTGGGGCAAGAGCATGGGGGGCTTGCTGAATGTAAGTCAGGTAGTAGGAGCTGGAACCTCCATAAATTTCTAGGATTCCTTCTCTCTCTTAGCCCATCATGCTTATTTCCAAGGCATTGGGACCTTGCCTTCCTACCTATCAGGTAGGACATGGGAGGTGGGAATTGTCTTGGTAGCTCAGTGGGTAGAGAAGTGATGACCCAGGTGGGCAAGCGGCCTTGAGACTGCTTTCAAAATAAGCACGTTCTTGCAGTGTCTCAATGAACCATTGCTTTTCCTCCAGAAAATAACAAAAAGACTTGTCGGGTCCATCCGTACTGTGCTGGCACTTCAAGTAAAAAGGACTGAGACCCTTCCTGCTCCTGGGAGCTTTACACTTACTTCAGTAGGAAGGACTGTTAATTTAAGTATGCAATTGATATATGTCACCCAAATCAAAACATATTGCAAGAATGTGATTAAATGAAGTTCCTCAAGTACGTTCCTGCCATCTGGAACAATTTTCCTGTATTTTGTTGTCTCATTGACTTCAAAATTTAACTGAAAATGTATTTTCACTTTTTTTCTTTTGTAAAGCCTAGTTTTCAACTCTACTGCACTTCTATAAAAATCTGCAAATCATTTTGGAATAAACATTAAGGGGAGGGAGCTCTTCGAAGTCAGAACACGATCCTGTTGGGTACAGGAAGCTTCTACTGCGCTGAGATCCCATCCCACCCCTGCCTGGAGGGGACCCGGCATCCCTCTGATTTTACCCTAGGAGTCTCTATCCAGCTCTGAGGATAGAAAGGGATGTGTGGCTGATGTGATGCCTGCAGCCTGAGGAGCTAATGCTACTTCAGCCATGGAGGAGGCAGATTGACTTTCTTAGGTAAACACAGTGCCCAAAGAATCAGCAGATGAAGCTCTTTGGGGTCCCAGTTACACATTCCTCATGTTGGACCATCCTGTTAGGAACATCAGCCTTCCCGGGTCTGCTTATGTGGAAATCAGGGTCAAAATGAACCCAGAACCTTAAATACAAATGACCTCCAAAATCCATGGTCAACTTCAGGCTCGTTAAGACTTGCTGCAAATGAGCTATGGATGAGATCGGGGCTCTGCTAAGCAGAGATGCAATGCCACAGCAGGATCTGGAGGGTACAAAGGCACAGCTCACCATGCTCACTGCCTTTCAGTCACCCATTTCAGTGTAGAAGTATGGAGAAATTCTTGCACACAGGTTGCCATGTGTGTGTTTCAGGAAAAAAGAACAGCAAAAAATACTGCAAATGTGCTGAATATGGACTCAAATGAAACTAGCTTTTCTCCAGATACCCAGCCTGAGGTTTTCAGCTTTAGCTGGATTGTTTGGTGCTCATTTTACTTCATTAATGGCATCTTATTATCTGAATTACTTGAAAATTTGTAATTTTGCATTGTCCCAAGTTGTTTAATGTTTCTTTTTACTAAGTTTTGCTTTTGATTATTTTCAGTACAAACCAATGCCCTCCTGCCCCCAAACCTTGCTTTGCTATGGATGCTGGGTAGGTACAGTCTGGAAATAACAAATTGAGAGACACAGCCATCAGTCATTTAGCAGATAGAAATTATTGAGGGATTCTGTCCTGTAACGTAAGTAGCTATTTTCATACTTTTTTGTGACTCACTATTTCTGATGTGAAGAATTTACAAAAATAGTAATGAGGGAAGACTAAATAAGGAGAAGTACAAGAATTGAAAAGGAAGAATCCAAAAGTTAGGTTCAACTGGAACTGTTTGTGATTTGCAATGTCTATGGGTTTAGGTAACTTAAACATTTAAACCACAAAGTGAGGAAAGACTGGCTTGAGAGTACTTTGGCTCAAACTTTGAACCTAATGTAGCCCAATTAACTCTTGTTTGAATTCTAGTCTTGGCCTAAATCAGATGCTACTGAAGACAGTAGCAACATCCAGATTGCTATATGCCTGTCCACAGAAAGCTGGGCCAGTGCCTACAAGACCCTGTTGATGGTATAGATTCAGAAAAATATTACTATGTGGCAGAGGGAGAAAAGACTTAAATACCTGCTTTAAATCTAATTAACTTCTGGCACTTAGTTCACTGATGCTGAGTGACAGTTGCCTTGGTGTCCTCCTATAGATAAGAGGCACGTGGGTAGGTGTGGACATCTTTTGGAAGATGTTGTGTCCCTACAGTGATGAATGAAGGGGTCTAAGGTACCTTTAGGTAGGATGAATGCAGACCTGTGCCAAGGTGGTCAGAAGCTGAAAAGTGGTCTGCAGCTCATCACCATCCTAGATGGGTGATGGAGAACGGTGTTCCACCAGAGACTGGGTGCTGTTGCCTGATGAGGAGACGTCTCCTGATCACTCCTCGGTCTCTTGACTCCTGAAATTGATACATATAAGGCAAAATTTTTTTGGAAAGTTTTGGCCCGCTTTCTGCTGCTGACCCCAGTGGGAGTAGGGCGAGTACTTCTGACATTCCCACTCTCAAAGTTCAAGCAACTTCCTTTCTTTTCCCTTGAGCCCTCACTACGGA
The DNA here is from genome assembly GCA_025769975.1 of Gallinago jamesoni. Classification (NCBI taxonomy): domain Eukaryota; kingdom Metazoa; phylum Chordata; class Aves; order Charadriiformes; family Scolopacidae; genus Gallinago; species Gallinago jamesoni. The sequence continues at coordinate 9,213,392 of JAOQGH010000007.1, read as the reverse complement.
TCTGTTGAGAAGAAAATGATGAGAAAATGTTCCTGCTTCTGACTTCGTGTTTGTGGTGGTAGTGCTGGAGCCGTGCTGTCATGTTGTCGGGTCCCAGCTTGCATTTGCAAACTTATCTGCTAGAAAAACTACTTGTGTCCTATAAATAGAGATGGCCAAGAACGGTTTGATTAAAAGTTTGTTTACTGTTTGAAGTCTCCTGTTTGTGAAAAGCATTAAGCCATTTCGAGTAATAAGCTTTACTGAAATACTCCTCGGGAAGGTTCCTCAGGTTGAGGGAAGCTCCGTGACAGGACCCAATGTTGTTGGCTTGGGAAGATGGACAAGGTGCAATTATTTTTCTGATTCAAGCAGATCGAAGTCTGTGTTCTCAGCCATGTCAGTGACTCTCCTACCTCTATATATGTATCGTATATCTCTTGCAGAGCTGTTCTCCTTGTGCTGCACCAGGGCTGTGGAATGAAGCTGAATTTCAAAATGCTGGAGGGTTTAAGTGGGGCAGAATTGTTCTTCAGCCCAGTCCTCCCACTATGCAAGTGCACTGGATTTCGGGAGACAAATCTGGATAGCACAATGTCCCTTCTCTACCTTCCCCTCCTTCCCCTTGAGGTCCTCGCTGGAGAACAGCATGGAATAGGAAAACACTTATGGGGCATAAGATACTTATTTAAAGGCTTTAAAGAAGCAGGGTACTTGGTTATGTTCCTAAATCTGGATTTGGGTGGCCAATGTTAAGCACTTTTTTTTGAAAATGATGGCCTCAATGGACAAGCTGTAGGTTGTTTTTTTTAAAGTTGCAGACAGATTAAGTGGAATTCTGTTTACCTGCCTGACAGCCCTGCAGAAATAGGATGGCAAAGCCACAAAAGGAAAGAAATGTTCCATCATTTGGAGGGTGACATCATTTGCAAGTCAATGAATGATCTCTCATTTAAGAACTTTCATAAATGGCTGTTAATGGTTGTTTGGCAGACCCTGCCAAATAGAGTCTGGATTAATGTGGTCATTGTTCTAGATTTATTATTCCCTTTTTTAAATAATGCTCTTATATATTTAAATGGGGCCAAGGCAGTATTTCTGGTGTGAAGCACAGGATACTGGCTTAGGGCTCACATGTCAGGCACTGAAATTACCATCCTGTATCGAGGCTTTCTTTATTGAAAAAGGAGCTTTAATCTGAATGGGAAAAGTTCCTTTGAACCTTTAACAATTCTTAGACCTTTTAATTATTTAATTGTGAAAGACTTAGATACACTTCCACCTGGACCAAACTGAACTCCTGTATCAAAGTTCCCTGAAAACTTGGGGAAGTTCTAGTCCAGAACTGGATCCCAGCTTTGTGGCTTCATCCCTTTGCCAGATAATGTTAGCATTTATAAGCAGCACAAGTAGCTAGAATTTCCCTGTCAGTTCCTATTAAAAGTTCCTGATTTTAGTTGATTATAACTTTGCCAGACTTGTACTGTGGAGCTGACGTTTTCCATGCTTGACTTTTTTTTTTCTGAAAGTTGCAGTTAATGTGGCTCATCTGTCTCGGTGCAAGGGAGGGAGCTGGAAAAAACGCTGTTTTGCTTATGTGCTCCTTTTTGAGCTAGGAATTTTAGAAGAACTAGGAATTTTCCTGGTGTAAGGAATTAGTTCAAATGTCCGCTTTCTCATTTTATGGGGCGCTGAAGACTTCGCTGAGAGCTAAAAGTTGGGGCTCAAAGCATTTAAGTAGCTGCTTTACAGGTTTATCTATCATAATTTCTAAAGGGTACACATGAGGGGGCCACATTCTCATTGTGACTGTTGCAGGTCTGGAATATCAGGCTTTTATTATGCTTGACTGAAGAGCTTTAGCCTTTCTTATTTGCAGTTTTCACTTGAACTCTGTACTCCAGAAGTGTGGGTAGGAATCTTATGATCTATGTAAAACATGGAAGCTGGAGTTTTTTCGTGTTGGTGTTAGCAAAGTAATGAATGAGGATTTTGCTTAAAAAAGTGTGTGCATTTAAATCCTATTTTGCTTTTGTGTAGTTTTTGTCTTGGCTGTGTGTTTTGGTGTTTGTTGAATTGGCTTTACCTATCCGATAAAAGCTTCAGAGTAGCACCCTGCTTAGGACAAGTCTGAAATGGATTGGGACCGTGTTGTGTTTGATTTTTTTTTCTCTAGGTTATGTTACTGAATGCAAACACTTATGAAAATGCAAAGAAGCAATGGAAATAAGGAAGTGAACTTATTTGAACTTTCAGGGAAGAACTTAAACCCCATTTAACTTATTTAAAATGTGAGTTGACTGCCCAGGTCTGTTCTTATACAGTTTGGATAAATGTTCCTCTCCTTAATCACGGCAGAGATCAGCCACTAGTTCTTTGGATGTAAACTGTGTGCACAAGGGCTTAAATTGAGGGTGAACTTGGGGGAATGATGTTCCTGGTCATAAAGCAATTAAACTAATATGTTCTGGAAGAGGATGGAAGGGAAAAGGGATGTCCTTTGGCTGGCAGTTACCATTCCAGCTCTATACATTATATGAAATGCTGGCTTTGCACCATACAGCTTTTCTCCTCCACTGTCATTCCTCTACAGTGCTCTCTAAAAGCTGAGAACAATTTATCTTAGCATATGTAAGTTTATTTTTTATGTAATTACATGTACCATCATGTTAACTTTGTGAAAAGGTTGTGCCTATTGTCCTTAGAAAACCAAAGTGATTATCATTGGTTTGTTTTGTTACACAATTGTTTAAATTATAATAAGTTACCATCATTGTTTCTTGAGTCCAGCTGTGTTTATGGATTAAGATCTACTGACTCAAATATTTACAGTGTTCCAAAAATTACGAGAACATGCAGTGCTGGGGGGTTTCCATATGCTGCTTTATTTGACAGAGAGAGTTCTCCATCGCATCTGGAAAAGAAGTCTTGGTCTGGAATAGTTTAGCAAAAGCCTATCGGCTGGGCCGGTGTTGCCCATGGCTCTGGTGGTTGGTGTGAAGGCAATTCCAGTTTCCAAGAGACACCAGAGCTCTGGTGGTGATGGGTGTTGACTCCTCTGGACAACTTATCCTGGTTGGAGGTACTGACTGAGCTCTTGAAGTCTGGCTAAAGCTAGTGATAATTGCATCAAATTCTACCCCGAGGCCACTCCAGTTCTAAACATCTTCTTGATGTGGGTTTCCCGCTTCTGCAGGGAGCGTCTGTGCGGGATATCTATTTAGGGTCTGGACTGGGGCAGCTCCTGGGAAGTCTGTGGACTTCTTCAGAGCACATTTGTGTCCTTTCGTCTATGGCAGACTAAGAGTTGTGTTTGTCTTTGTGTTGTCATTATGTGCCGGGTCTTTTTGATGTGAGGAACTGGTGTTATTCACAGCAGAGCTGTGTGTCTTGCAGGGAAGGGACAAGCCCTCACGACTTGAACCCCTGAGCTGCAGCTGGGGAGCGTGGCTCTGTGCAGGGAAATACCCCGTTCGTTGAAGTCTGTCGGATTTGAGCGTGTGCCTATAATTCTGTGTTTAATGCTATGTTTGTGTTCAAATACTTCCTCGTGCAGGGTCTGAGTCTGCTGCTACTGAAGCCATAAGCCAATATCAAATGGCAAGGGGATTAGGGGGAAACTTTCCCTCTTGCCTGGCTGTTCTGTGACTGCCTGCTGCAGAGCTGTTCTATTTTCCCTTTGTGGCACTGAGTACCAGCTACTGTTGTCAGCAGGGTATTCAATTTGTTGGGCCACTAGTCAGTCACCATGGCAATCCCTATGCTTCTGAGAGGGGAGAGGAAGGGACGTGAGAGGTCACTGTACTTTGCTGTAAATAGAGCAGGGTGAGTTTGTTGGAAGAGCTGAATCATCAGATCTTGTCCTGTGTGCCTCGAATCCGCCCTGTCCAGGCTGCTGGCCGTCACCCTCTGCCACCCCTGTTCAGTCTTCAGCTCTGGGCTCCTGCTGCTTGTGTTGAGTACAACAGATCTCATGTTATTTTTGGCACCTGCTTTGTTTTTTTTTTTTGTCTTGGCAATAATAAGTCAGCCATCATTTTGCTGTCACTCATAAAGCACAAACTGTTCAAGAGCAAAACCATCATGGAAAGTGGGTGAGATGCTTGCCTAGTTTACCAACACACTGCCCCAACACCACTGCGGAGACTCTGATGGGTCTGGAGGCTTGTAGACCCTCTCAGGAGTTGTTTTTCGTGGTCCTAGTCCCACATCACTTTGTAAACTGAGTACAAGGCACCAGGGTGGTCACTGAGTACAGCCTCTGTGTGTACTGCGTCTCTTGAACTAGGTCGTACAAGCACATGCTTGTACCTTCAGGTCTGAAACTAAACTACCTTCGTTACTGTGCTGAATGGGATTTTTTGCTGCGTATCTACCTTAGTCTCAAGTCTTTCGGCAGAAACCAGTCCTTTCTGACCCATTCATGTGAGAGCATCTCAGCCATGAGCAAACCCATAGAAGCGAAGAGCTCTCCCAGTGTTGGCAGGCAGACTGTTCTCTGCGGAGCCTGGAAATCTCAGCAGCTAGTGCCCTGGATTGTGCCCCGTTGGCAGAGCCGGTGTCTTTCCCAGGGCTGTGTTCCTTTTGGTTCCCATGTGGGATTACCTATGAGTCTGTCACTGGGTCTCATGACATGAGTGGTGTTCTCCATTCCACATGCCCAGGCCCCCTATGACTCCCTAGATGGTGTCAGCACTTATCCAGGGATGCTTCAGTTGCACAAGTTATTAATGAAAGATGTTGAAGTCTGATTAATACTAGGTTTATGGCAGCTTTTTTACTCTTTAAAAAGAGCAAGTCCATTGTTATTGGTAGCATTGAAACAGGACATTGTCTAGTTCTTCATTCTCCAAGTGATCAGGCACATAAGCATGTGCTTGAAGTTAAGAGTTAAGTCTTGTCCTGAAAAACAGACCTCATGGTATTTTGTTTCATTAATGACACTGTAAACTCTGGGTTTTGTGTGTCTGAGCGTTTTTTTTTTAAATTCTCATCTCTATTGCATGTATTGGAATAAAAGTTATTCCCCTGTGCATAGGAAATATCACTAATGGAGCTACGGATGCTTATTTTCCTCGGTACCATGCTGAGAGCTCACCTCATTGTGTCTGCCTAATTAGAGTGAAATACAATCCTCCGTCTGTCTCTCTTTATTGTTAATCATTGTGAGTTTGGATAAAAATATTAACCCAAAGTATGAAGTAGTGTAACTATGAAAGTGGTATGGAAACAAAGCAAGAAAGTCATCTGTTCTCTCCTTTTCTTCCTTTGGTATATGGAGGCATGTTCTTCTGCTAAAATCCACGTATTCTTCTTGAAACGTTTGTTTTGTTTCATTTATATTTAATTTCTTAATCACAAGTATTTATGTGTCTGTGTAGGTGTGAATATCAATGTAATGATACAATGGGAGATGGCTGATGTGCTGAGCAGCTGGGTAGAGATCTGGGGTTTCAAAAAAAGTTTGAAATGTCCCAAATGTATTTGCCAGTTCTGGAGCTTTGTTTTTAGTGAGTTTTTGAAACTTCAAGATGAAACTGAGTAAAAATAATAGCATCAACTCCTTTTAAGGTTGTTCAATACTGTTACTAGTGGTATCTTGTGTTTGGGGGCTAATAAACTTGCCGGAGTGGTAGTCATTCGGGTAAGTGCTATATGCGAAGTGCAGACGGATGTTTTTCTGGAATCTTGAGACAGCTGATCTGTTTGACATATGTATAGGGATTAATGTTTTTACCTATATTTAAAAAATGTATTTTTAACTTCAGGGGGTTGGAGCACTTGAAATAACTAGAAGGTCCTGGGGATGGGCCCTGTATGAACATGCACAGGTCTGAGACCAAACGCAGCCCTAAGAGGAGGTGTCGTGTCAATGGAGCTGCTTCCAGTGTTGGGCATGATTTTCTTTTAGTGCCAGTGCCCTGCCTGAGCAGGCAAGAGGCCTTTTTCAGAGGCATAGCTACACACTGCTATTTGTGAGCTTTTCCTTGCCAAAATGATGATTTCCAGCAGAAAAGGCTGTGATAAAATGAGAGAACAGTGGCTGAGGCATTTGGAATAAAGAAATGGTGGGGGAAGAGAAGTTCTGAAGGAGGAGGAGAGCAATAGGTGAGCATTGCTGGCCTTGAGCCTGATCCTGGGGACAATCAGTGTGGTTGTGTAGGAGAAGCCTTTCACAGGGGCCAAGCAGGGCTGAAGGTGCAAACAGTCTTGTGTTCATTAACATCTCAGTGTTTGCCTTCAATCGGTGGTATAATGCCTTTTTTTTTTTTGCATATGGTATTAAATAGAAAGACTCTTCTTGTGAAATCTAGTTCTTTCATCTGGGGGATTACAGAGATAAATATCAGCTTAACACTCCAGTAATTATCTAGCACACTTTTATTTTGCTGATTAGAGCTGCGAAACTTCTGAAAGTTTGCATCAAATTTGACTTGTTCATTAAATCTCCATAGGAGCAATGGCACAAGTTGAATCTGAAGGTGACAGATACAGCAGTTCAGCTATGCTTGCGTAAAACTTGTTTGGTTTACCTGGATGATATCAAAGTGGATGTATGTATTAAAAATATGGATATTTTTAACCCCGATGAACGTGTGAGAAACCAGCAGCTTTAAAAAACGCTATTTATTTGAGAAGAGTCACTTAAACCTGAACACTAATGAGCATTATCATGCCAACTGTGCAGGGAAGATAAAAGAGAGAAAAAAATAACCTATAAATATCCGTGACGATTTGTTAAAACTCCTGTTTTTATCAAGCTGTAGTGAATGAACGTTTGACCAGCAGTCACTGTGAACATGAGACAGAAATAGCATTCACAGAAATCTTAGATGATAACACATCACTAGCTTCATTGTATATTTTCCGTTTCATGGTGACTACAGAGGACCAGAGTCCACAAAACAGTCTGTGCTCATACAAAAGGCACCCCTGTATAGCAGATGAACAAAATGTTCTTGGATCAAACTCCAGTTTTTATTTTATTTTTTTTAGGCCAGAAAAAGTTATTTGAATGCTCCCACAGCTTTCCTCTTCACCTCTTGTACTGTTACATCCTCTGACATCATACTGTGCTTCCAAGGAGAAGTTTATGGTGTCACGAAAAGGGCCTCAGAAGTTCAAGACTCTGTGACACTGAGAGAAAGTGTCTGTATGTTTTCAAACATTATGGAAATTGTAAGCATGCTTTCCAAAACTGTCAGAAATATATACTTTGAAAAGATGAATGCCTGTGTGGGATTAACTCCTCATGTTACACATGTACTCTGGAGTGTGTTGTTTTCTCCCGCTGCTCTCCGGAGCCCAGTATCTCAAATGGAATCTGACACACCACACCAGATGCTAAATGAGGCCTTTCCAAATTGAGGTGTGTGTTTTCTGTGCTGAATGTAATCTTTCCAGACTGAGTTTATGTAAGTCTGATGGGAGTTGTCCTGCTGTTTTGGAACGATTCACCTGGCTCAGCCATCTCTGTGTTGGTTGGTGTTAACAAATGCGTGTGGATGAGTCCCCTCTCCCTCCGAGTCACCCCCAGTTGAAATGGCTTGTCGGCTAACTGGTGTACATATGGAGCATATTTCTAGGAAATGTTATGCAAACCAGTTCCAAAAAGGAGGCAAGCATAGGAAAATGATGTTAATGCTGTCCCTGAAACAGATAAAATCCATTTCATATGTTATTCCTCTTCCTTTTTAAAGAAGCAAGTAATTATAGCAGCTGTTTGTGCTATAACAAACTGGCACCCTGTATTCAGGGCTAACAGTAAACAGCTGATCTGTGGTGGATCCCAAGACCTCATAACAAGATCTTGAAAGATGGGGTTTACCTGGATGTGAAACAAGAAATGCTCCACCAATGCTGGCACTCGCTAACTGGGAGTACAAATGGCAAGTCAAAATGAGCATAACCAGCTCCGACAGATCCCTGGTTCAAGCAGGAGAAGTCCCACACCTTGTCAAGGAGGAGGGGGGCCATGAGATTGCCTACGCTGGTGTGGTTTAAGTTACTGATGTGGTAGGTGGCACAGTGGTGTCAAGCCCCCTCCTCATGTTTGACATAAGCCTTCTGAGAAGCGAGTGCCCTTTGGTTCCCCCGTTGACATTGTCCAGGATTTCTAGGTTGAGAAAGGAGGATGGATGGATGAATGGAGGCAAATTCTTTCTTTCCAGTGTTTTTAGGAGGGTGATTAGGCTTCTCATCGAGCAGAGCAGAGACCTGCCCCACAGGAACTCCTGAATACCTGAAAGTGGGCAAATCTTTGGGTACAATGCGGTGCCTCTGCCGTGTTCAGTGTGGCACTGTGTGAATCTGCCTTCTGATGACGTTGATCTGTCAGTTATGCTGTCTTCTAGATAAAGTGCTGTTAACGCATCATCTTTGAACGCATGAGACTTTCACATGGCAGTGACAGGTAATATATACTTGTTTCCCTGAAAAAAAAAGAATCTTTTCTGTTTGCAATGACTTGCTGATTACCTATTTATTTTCACAAATCTTCTCATGTCAAAATATTTTGATAAAAATCTGGCCCATATTAAATAATCAAGAAAATAATTACTACTTCCAATTTCATTTAATTTTGGACTGTCAAATAATCTAACAAGCTTATTTTTAGATCTCAGGAATACATCTTCTAAGGTGCTGCAGTGAGCGAGCAAAGATGGTTTGTACTCAGTGGCGGGTATGGAATGGAGGGAAACGGCTGCTTTCAAAGCTTGGCATTTTTGTTTGCAATCTTGACCCAGCAACATTGGGTTAATGATCACAAAGTGGCAGCCAAATTGGTTAATTAGAGAATAAGTGCCTGCTGTTTGCATCTGTCTCATTAAGTCTGAAGAATGCAGCTGCTGGGGAGAGGTGCTGAGCGGAGCTGGGGAACGGGGTCAGGTACTACTCCGCTGGAATTCATTCTTCAGTTCTTGAATGTGACTTCTCTGGTTATTGTGTGTCTTGTCACGTAATCCAAAACTTGTATACAGAATCAAGCACCCAGCTGTAAAGAATGTTTGTTCTTGGTTTGATGCACTGGACTGAAAACCTTACTGTAAAACCTCGTCGCTTGAACATGCAGCGGGAATTTCCTGTATTTACACCATTAATGGTGAAAACGTTGAAGTTGCAGAGAGGAAGGGAGTTAAGGTAGGGCGGGAGGGTGAAATTGCAGGTTAAGGGGTTGATTTTAAAGGGCTATATAACCAAGTCTTTCGAGGCTGTCCCCGAACGTCTGCCGAGCGTGGAATTCCTCTTTGAACACATCCCTGGAACTGGTGGGAGAGTTTGTGTTAAATGCCCGGTCTGAGACTTACAGGATCCAGGCCTGAGCGGGTGGGACTGGAGAAACCAAAGTGCTTGGGATGCTTTATTTTTTTGCTTATTTGTTTGGTTTTGTGGCTTGGTGTTTTGGAAGGTGAAAGCCAGTGAAAGGAGAGTGAGTCTGCCCAGGCAGGTAACCTGCTGCCCTGCCTGGTGAGGAGGGGGACAGAAAGGTGAGGAGGGGGGAAAGGTGGAGCAGGGCAGGTGAGGAGAACAGTTTAAAGGCAGGATTGTTGCATTTCCCCTGTGGTCCTTGCCTGCACGTGGTGCACGGTTTGGGATTCGGGCAGTTACTAGGTATGCAAAAGTAAAAGCCTCAAAAGGTGGTGTTTTACAGGGGCCTCCAAACCAGCATCCCTCACGGTGAACTGGGGCAGAACTCTCCTGTTGCCCGTTAGCAGGCGCCGTAGTGTGAGACTGTTCTCCTGCAGCTGTTTCTTGCCATCCTTTTTCTCCTAAAGGCTGAGTGTTAACTCTGTTTGGAGGCCAGATACGGGCAGAATGGTATTCTGCTCTGAGAGGATGGTAATTGAGGGCACTTCCCAGAGCAGACCCGACGCCATTAGGGACCTACTCTTAATGACAGTCTTTCTCCATTGACTTTGAGGAAGGTTGTTGCATCCTACGGCTGAAACTTCCAGCCCCCTCACAAGGATTTTGGACACTTAGTCCCCCATGGAAAATTAAAATGAGATTAGAGAAGCTCAGCCTGCTTTTCTAAGTGGATTGACTGAGGAGTAGGAACAGGCTCGGGGTTTTGTTAACAATCAATTGAAACTTAATACTGCAATCACTTTCAGCATCCACAGGGAGGGAAGGCAATATCTCTGGAAAAAGACAGTATTGTATGTCACAGAATTGAACATTCTGCATGGAATATTTATTGGAAAAGGATTTACATTCCCTTAATTTTCCCCTACAAATGTCTGCCCTTTTCTGGCTGGAATTGTCTTCATAACCACATCCCTGTTTCTAAAGCTGCTTAATAGAGCTGATTTAAGTTGTTCATAAAAAAAAATAAAAATGCTTTTCATGGAGAAAAGAATTGTTCTTAAAGTGCATCTGACTAAAATATGCCAAGGTTATGAGCACTTCACATTCTGCAAATGAATTCATATCTTATTTAAAGTTTTAATTGAACATACACAGCCTGCCTGTTTAATAACTTTCCTGAAAAGATTATTCTTTTCCCAATAAAAACCGGACTGTGCTCACTAAAGAAAAATCTAAGGAAAATTTGAGCTAAATTACCCTTTCCCTCAAAAAAGATGTTTGAAGAAATAAAATAGAAAAATAGGTCTCTTTGGGCCCTTGCAAAATGCAAATATCTCTTAATGGGCAGGTTTTGCTTGGCTGTTAACTAGTTGTAGCTGTTCTTGCTTCATTTGCTTTGCATAACCGTGGCCTAATTCAAAAGTCTTTTTTTCTTAATGTACCCCTTTGTTACTACTTCTGGGCTAATATTTTGGCATTTGCCTATTTCCTTAATAGCTTTATATATCACTCTGTGATCCAGCCTGATGATGCAGTGTGGGTGGCAGCGACGTCTCAGCTTGAGCTGCTGTCTGCCCCTGCAGCGTGTCCCCCTCCTGTCTCCCTCACCTCTGTCTTGAAGGTTGTTGTCCCCCCTGTAGAGGTGAGGGACCCCGGGTAAGGTGTCTACTCATGCCCCAGAGGGCTGGTGGAGGGACACCAGAGGCCTGGAGAAGAGGTACACGATGGTGGGGTTGTGTGCTGGACCCTTGGGAGGGGAGATGGACATGGTGGGCACCATGACCATGAGTGATGGGTCTGGACCTTGCAACCTACCTGAAAAAGCTCTTGCTCTTGTCTACACCAGCACTCTGGGGGTTGAGTACACCCTTGTATTAACTCTTCCAGTGCAGTTTAAGTCCACCTTTACAGATGATGAGCAGATAATCCAGCCCTTATTAAAAATCAGGAAGATCAAAGCAGGGAAAGTCTAAAGAACTTTGTTGGCAAGCATCAGTACTCAGCTTCCAACAAATAGTTGTTCTGGATCTAATTCTAAACAAGGGCTCCACCAGTTGTACCTTCATATCAGAATTAGTTTGATTTGAAATCAACCAGAACACTTGCATCCTGGAGATAGATCACTTTTTATGCTGCATGTGGTTCCATTAGGAAAGATTTGATGTCGCTGTCAGGGTAAAATTGCTGATTTCAATCTTGTCTGGTTTCCCTCTTTGCACTTTGGCAACTAGAGAAATATTTTGCTTTTCTGTGTAGTTTTCCATTGAATTAACTAGGGCATCTCAGTAGTCTCTTAACAAAAGAAAAAAAACAACCGACTGGTAGCTGCCATCTTAATGTTCTCAAAGTAAAGCATCTCAAAGATATATATATTTTTTTCCCTGAATTGCAGCTGCTGTGTGTGTTTATTAAGGTTGGGAGTCTATGGGATCCAGCCTTTAATTAAAGAAATTTTGAAGTCTGTTGCATGGGTACTGGACACTTCCAGGATGCATAAGAGACATTGTCTTTTGGGGTTTTAACTCCAGTTCTTTGTACCTGTAAACGTCTTGATAACCCAATATTACAGAAAAGAGCAGACTTTCTGCCTAGAGGCCCAGGTTTGACTGAAAATGAGCAGAACGGGTAAAAGCAGAGCAGTGGGGACAGCTGGAGAGAGGTGTTGTCACATCATTGATATGTGGTACCAGTTGAGCATCGTTCTTTACCAGCACCAGAAACTGCATGTTGAGCAGTCCCTCCTTCCTGGGAAAGTGCATGACAGTGTCCATTTTCACACTGATTTCTTTTTTTTTTTTCTTCCTCAAATTTAAAGGGGAATATAATGAATGCAAGATCCTAGTTCATGTGACATTTGTGACTACTGCACTCCTGTGGGATTTTGGCCTGTCTGTCCTGGATAACCAGCTCCACAGTTTCTGCCCCATGAAAAAGGTAACTGTTTGTCCGAGGCTGGATCTAACCATGACTTCCCTGGATTCACAGGCACAAGAGGATCTCTGGAAGAGTTTGAAAGTTTCTCTCAAGAGTTTCTTGAGAGAAATTTTCTGGTGTTGACAATATTTTTGTTAAAATTCTTCAGACAAATCTGTATGGAATATAATTGGTTTGGATTTACATTTATAATACAAAACTAAATTGAACTTGGAATTTCCAGTCATTTTCAAGGCACTGATACTTTTTGACTCAGGCTTAGCACTTACGTGTCCTGTTATTACCAGTGCTATGTTAAGATGTTATGGCCAAGTACCATACTCCCTGTGATATTTAAATATATGACATATTTGGAGTTCTTTGCTTTTACTTCTAATCTTTCAGCAACCTTATACTTTCTGACTTTTCTCTCAAACTGAGGACAGACTTTTTCCTTCATCAGGGAATTCTGTTTTCAATCAGAAGGTGTCAGCAGCTCAGACTTCAGGGATACTGTCAAATAGTGCTAGTTTTTTGATAATTTTGCAAGAATGACCACACCAAAACACTGTAAGTGTTTGCAGATACTTTGAGTCTGTGGCAAGGGTAGGAATAAGAGTCATTGTGCCATGAGATAGATATATAGGAGATTTTTCTTTTAACTTAATGAAATGTAAAGGAATATTAGGAGTGACTTGACAAACCAGTTCTCTGAATTTTTCTTTTGCATCTTAAAGCCAAATGTAATGTCGTAAAGTTTGGATCTGATAGAGATCCCGAATCTTTGCAAATACTGTGGAAGGCTTTCTGGGAGCTGGCTACCAGGCAGGAGCCCGTTTCTTTTCAGGTACTTTACACAAGTGTTCAGATGTGGAGCTCTCATCTGTGTTGCACAGAACCCCTTTTGCAACCATTTTTTTTGAAAATATTGCATAATTTCTCAGCGTGGGAGCTCAAGACCTATTTTACACCTGTTCTTCTAATACACCTGTGCTTCCAGGATCCCCATCAAATAGGCATAATTTATACTGACAGAAACTAATTTTGCTGATATTAGTTGATAACTGCTTAGTGAGTGCAAAGTGCTGATAAATGTGCTTTTATATGGCTGCACTGGAAAAGCTTTTCCTGGCACACATCACAGAAGTTGACCCTGTTCCTCACTTTAATTGACATCAATGGCCAGACTGGCAAGTTTCTCGAGTAGATTTAGGGTCTGGGCTGGAGTCAAACATCTTCCAAACTTTCACCAGGGCTCCAGAATTAATAATTTGGTGGGTTTTTTTGGAAAGCCAGCCTTTGGTCACGGTGTACACGTGTGGCATCATGCGGTAATCCCCTGGCTCGTGCCAAGCAGGTTGGCTCCAGCTCCGCACCTCCCTGGCAGCGGCTTTGGCGGCCTCGGGTTTAGCTCTTGGAAAATGTTGTGCTGGGGAGTGGAAGAAAAGGAGTTTGGCGTTTTACAGGGCTTTGAAAACAAAATGCTCTTTTTCACGGGAGGGTTTTAGGATCGGTTTGGGGGAGGGAAGCAAGGAGCTTGTTGAGAGGTAAAGGGAATATCTCATTAATGATTTACTAATGAGCTGTAAAAGTTCTGACTCTCTATAACTTCTGAGGATGGAAAATGTTGCTTGGAATGCTGCAGCCCCACAAAGGCTGGGGCAGATCCTGGCTGCCTCTGTGTAGGGTCTTTGATAGAGTCTGTCTTACCTCTTTACTCCAGTCCCTTAGGCCTTAGAAAAGATTAATCACAGTGTGGTGGGAAGCACATGGAAATAGCAAAGAGATGAGAAATGAGAGCGGGAGAGAGGAGGAAAAAAAGCCCCAACATGAAACACTGTTTTCTTTCTGGTAGGGCTCGGGCAGGAATAAATTGCCAATGATCTCACTTTCGAGCAATGTCAGTTTATTTGTACTGACTCTGAACTGACCATTTAGCAGGGGCTTCTCGCTCCGAGCCCCGACGTGCTTCTCGGCTCGGGCTTAGAGGGGAAGAGCCTTGTAACGACACCAGGTTTGTGTATCCCAGGAGTCAGCAGGGATTTGGTTTGGGGAGGTCCAGCCAGAGCCTGGTGCAGTCGATCTGAAGGACGTTGGCTTCAGCCTGTCCCTGTCAAATCGACTCAGACGTAAAGGGAGCGCTGCATTTATCCATAGGTGGGCACGGCATACGCTGCCGTGGCTTAGACAGACAAAATGAGGCAGATCAGAGCCTAACGAAACAGGGATAATTAACTGAAACTTGACAACTCTGAAATCAAAGTCCCTGGAGTGGTTGAACAGCAACGTCTTGGAAAGAGTCCAAGAAGGGCCAGGGTATGGTATAGATTTGCCTTTTTCCTGCAGTTAGAATGTTTTCCTCTGTGTTATGTCTCTAGCTTGGAAGTGTTTGAGTGCTCTTCTGCAGCCGGTTCTTGTGGTCTTTATTTCTCCAGCAGTAGCTAAGGGTAGTGTTGGAGTTAAGGGCATGGGTCTTGACATCAGTGTACCAGGGCTGAAATCCTGGTTCTGCTGGTGACGTGTGTGGCCACCAGTAAGTCACTTTATTCCCTCTGCGCTTCAATTTTCCACCTATGAAATGTGGTTAACAAAGCTTTTCTCCTGTTGGTTGTCAGTACAGCCTATGGCTCTTTGGGATGGGGCCACTCCTGGCCTAGTGGATGTGAAGTACTTTGCAGAACAAGGCTGTTGCTTTGTTCAGACCCGGCGGTGTTTTTTCAATAAAATACAGAGAATAACACAAGTGGAAACCCCTGCTGGGGTTAGCAGGGAAATCTCTGTGGCTTCCAGCTTGCGGGCAACCTTTGAGTAAGCACAGCACAGAGAGGGGCTGTGACCTCCCCAAAGCCCTGTGGGCACCTTTCCTCGTGGTGACTCTTGGCTGGGAACGGCTCTAACACCATAAATCCTCCTGCACGAGGCAGCGCTCCCATGTCCTTGGGCTGTACAGGAGACCAGAGACCCTCTGAAGGTGCTGCACATTCACAACCTCGTCTTGCTCAGAGAAGCTGGAAGGGACCCAAGCATCTATCCAAGCAGTGTTTAACACTTTGTGTTTTCTAGGTTTTAAAGCTCAAGTGTTTAGTTAACGTCTGCACAGGTGGTTACATACAATGGCTCCCTCTGCCAAGTTACAAATCTCAAGTTTACTGGAAAGATAAAAAAAATATATCATAAAGTCAAAGTTTATTCATGGTTTTTGCAGGTTGTAAATGTAAGGAAATGAGACCACTCATGCAGATGGGCTTAATGTATGCCTAGTGTGACACCTAAAATTGCCACTCAGTAATTATAGACCTCGAGGCTCAAAGCAGTGGGCAGAAGCTGAAGTTCCCTTTAATACTGCAGTTTGATGCTCAGTTTATATTTTACAAACTATGTTCAGTCAGTGTGACTATATTTTGCAAACATTGCAGCAGAGAAGCTGTTTAACAGCAAAACATATATATTTTAAACTAAGCCTGGATATCTTTCTGAAAAAGAACTGCTGTGCAGAGGGTGGGAAGTTGGCGGAAGAGGATCCTGCATTTGGTCGGAAACAGCCTGAGAAGCGATGCTCCAGGTACTGATGCAGCCTGTGAGGCACCACAGCTAAAGTTTTCCCAGTTTTGTGGTTCTGTCATCTCAATGATTCTGGGAGGAGCTAAATGACAAACACAAACCTGAATATCATTTGTGCAAATTTTCATCTGTTTCTGGATGCAGGGATGCAAATACAGTTTCCTGTGACTGACCTGTGGGGTAACGTATGCATCTTCTTTTCCCATTACCGATCACTCTAGAGGAGAGCTTTCTCCCTGGGAAAGAAGGACCTAAAAGCTTTCAGGTAGTGGATTCCTTCCCCATATTCAAGGAAACGCTGCTGATGGGCCTCTTCAGGAACTGAGCAAGCTCTGCAGTTGCTGGGACAGCAGAGATGCGAGAGGCTGTTGCAGATCTCCCTGTGCAGATGGCAAGAAGAGAGGGCATATGCCAGGCAGCCATCCCCATCTTTATTTGACTCGATGGAAAGAGGAACTGGAAGCTGCTGGGGACACGTCCTCTTAGGAACCACTCTGAAACCCATTCCTCTGAAGCCTTGCTGGTATTTGTACTGACCTGCTCTAGTAGCAGATCACTCCTAGGTTTCTAGACAGAAAAGCCTCGGTTTGGTTTTCTCCTGCACCCTAGTTTTCAGCCATCCTCAGTTTAGACTGTTGTGAAAGGTAGAAAACTTATATTCCGTTTCTGTGAGCTCTATCTGTGCAATACCTGTGTATTCCTGAGTATCAGGCAGTGTCATACGCGGTTGTCAGGCCTTTGAAACTCAGCCTTGACTTTGAAATACCTGAGGATGTGCTGAGTGTGAACACATCGACAGGCTGAGCTGCTTGAGGTGGGACGGGAGCCAATTTTTATTATTATTATTATTATTATTATTGCTAAGTATCTCTTCTGAAGCTACAGCACTTAGTGGCTATGTGCTCTCCCACCCGCCAAGTGCCCAGTGAGGAACGATGGTCCAGCTCCTGAACCCCCATAACAGCCAGGTCATGTTTTCATGATCAACCTCCTCTCTGGAGGAGAGGTTTCCCAGTAGGCGAGTTAGGAGCCAAGGAGATACCTTCTCTGCCCTGGTGAACTCGTGTCGTTCAGATGTCGGAATCTACTTCAACCATCCCCAAGGAAATGGTGATTAAAGCAGTCCCCAAGTGACACATGTTCCTCTCCGCTGTTTCCTGGTGGAAGGCCCAAGCTCTGTTGGTAAGATTGAGCTTCCTGCTGAGAAGTCGACTCAAGCTGGCTAGAGATTAAATAACACTTTTAACTGCCTGATACTGTGAAGCTTAAAAGAAGAAGAAGAAGCAGAAAAAAAAAAAGACACACAGTGTCACCTTAGGGAGCAAACCAAAGCTTGCTGAAGGCCATTGAAAGGTTTCCATTGAATTCAGCAGGTATTGGATCAAGCTGCCAGCAACATGCTGGTGTGACCTGGAGTTACAGCTGTGCCACTGCCACTAAAGGAGGTTGGTTGGGTTTGGAGCTCAGCTCTGTCCTAGCAAATGCAACTGAAAAAGAAAGCAAAGGGGTGGGACTGAATGTGGAGCTCATTTTGGATGCTTTCAGTTTATAGATGGGATTTATCACCCTTTGCTGAAATGATTTCTCAGTGTTAAGACACCTGCCCTTCCCCACAGCCGCCTCATAAATGACATCGCTCTTTAATATAATGGTTTTAAAGGTACAAAGGGTAAGTTCCAGCTGAAGCAATGTTTAATTTGGCTTTTGTGGTTCAGACAGCGAAGGAGCCGTGGGCATGTCAGTTTGAATTTCAGCTGCCGTGGTGTCATGCACCCAGAGCCGGCGCTGAGCCTGGACCACTGTGCCCCTACACGGGGCCTCGCGCTTCGGGCAGCCCCATGCTTCAGGGAGCACTTAACATATGAAAGAATTGATTCCTGTTTTGAATTTGAGCAGCGCTTACAGCACATTGTACTTTATTACAATGCTTCTGAATTGCTTTCATAATTTCCCTTGTGCCACCAGCCGAATGTAATTCTCCTCCCGTGCACGCTCTGCTCCGGCTTAGCACATGGAGCTCGCCTGCAGGCGCCTCTGCCGTGGCCTGTGCTTTACATTCCCATAGCATCTCTCCACCAGTCGGAATTAATTTTAATTCACAGTAGTCCTGTATGGAACCCAAGCGCCGTTGTGTCCTGTAAGTGAGGAGAACCCAAGGTGAAGAGAGACGAAGGCCGTGCACGCAGAGAGTGGCGACCTGTGGCAGGAGGAAAAGCCACGGAGCTGCCGGCTGCCTGGAGCATCTCTGCTATTGGGTTTTGGTTTGGCCTGTGCGTTGCTAACTGGATTACAGGGAGAAAAAGCTTTTGATTGCTCATGCCCGTCCTGGCAGAGGCAATGGGCAGCCTTCAGCACTCGCATATATCCTGGTTTTAATTACACATTTTTTTTTTGAGTTTAGAAGTTTCCCTTGAGACATGCGTATTCTTCTCAGTTAACCTCAGTTTCCAGAGGTTCAAACAGAAGATGAGTTTTCTTTAAGTAACCTTCTGCTCGCTCGATTTTCTGGAGCTGCAGAGTCCTTCAAGGTGTTAAACAAGTCTGTTAATGAGGTTATTAGTCACATCTTGGTCCTATGAAAGAGTTGGGATTATTGCATTAGAAAAGTGCTCAGCATAGAGAGACCCCATCTTCTGCTGTCATTTGAGAGAAGAAAACTAGATGCAGAGTTCCCTCTTAATAAATATATCCTCATTTATCATCACTTACTGTCTTTAGAAAACGAGAGATTGTTTTTCCGAGTGATCCTGCAGCATTGGGAAGACTTCTGCAGCTTTGACTCATTGTGATTATTCCCAAGTGTTGTCATCGGTTCTTCCTGTATTTATGTGAAATTGCTCTTAGCCAGTGCTTGGCTCCCGAAGCTGATCATATTCAGAAGTTCTTTGAATAGGGGGGAAAAAAAACATATCCCCACTCCCTGCTTCTGGTCTAAAATATGATTTGCTTCATCTGGTTTCATGCTGCTGGGAGATGCCCAACTGAAACTTCTACAGACCCCAGGTCTTCTATGTTTCTTTGTCAGGTGTTCATGATATGGGTTATTGATGGTGGTAATGACTAAAGAGAGGGCAAAAAGAATGTAATATAGATCACTGTACAATTATTGTTACACCTGTACCATGCTGTTCTGTTCTCTGAATGTCTAAACATGCTGAGATGTGATTCTCTGCTGCCCCAGTTTGGCAGTCGCATCCATCAAAGCAGAAGTGTTACTATATTGGACTGGGGATAATTGCACTCGCTTTAATGTAAATGATTATGGTGCAGATTCTAGCCCTGCTTTGCACCGCGCCGTGTGAAGATGTGTGACTTACGCTTCCTGGGAGTGAGAGGGAGAATTGGCTCCATGTACCAGGTACTGATACCAACCATTGCAATCCCAGACTCAGTACAGTTGAGGATTATCAAGTAAAAGTGCAATTGCTTGTTACTAAAATCCAGAGAGGATGGCTGGCTTAGGGAGATGTGCACTAAAGAGTCGGAAGGGAAGAATTTTTAATCTGTAGCCTCCAACATTCATTCTGCTGGTGAAGGATGGTTTCTAAGGTTCCTAGTCCTGCAAGGTGTAGCCAGATCCCTGAACACGAGTGGTGAGCTGAGGCTGCAGCTGAAGGATTGCGCGAAGCCACACACGAAAGCTGAAGTTTATGTCTATCAGCTCAGTTTAGTTTGGAGCTGGAGTGTATCTGCCTGCAGCAGCCATAACCTAAGGGTGTGAATAATGACTTTCTGTATGAAATGGGCATACATTCTCTTTAGCAAGTAAACACTCTTTTTTTTACACCAGGGCTTGTAATAAAAGCTCCTTTCTCTGATTCCTTCTCCATCCAGATGTTTCTCCGTTACCAGTGTAGCAGAGAAACATCTTCAGCTCAAAAGGCCACCATCAAAATATTCCCTACACCCGTCTTAATGTCATCTTTTCTGTTCTATTCCAAGTATGTACTGTATTTTTCTTTTTAGAAAAAGAGTGCAGCTACTTCTAAGAAACTTTCTCCAGCACTGAATGTCTTTCCCAAGCATGAGAACATTCTACCCTTTCATTTGCTTACCAGACATTGCATGATTTGCAATGGAAACTGGCAAGAACATTTAAAATAATAAAAATAAAAATCATGATCATCTCAAAACTGGAAGATGAGTGCCTTTGCTGAGATGCGCAGGGTTTTTAAGCAGCGTGATTGAAGTCTCCAGGAATGTTAACTGAATTTTAATTTGTCAGTAACACAGCGATATGTATGGAGCGAGCGTGGTAGAGGTCAGGAGAGGGTGAGAGTGGCAGAGCCAGGCAGGGTAAACGCATCGCTTAGTGCCCAATGAACAGATTTTTGGTTACTGCAGTTTCCAGACTCGTGCTCTAATCTTTATTGATTTGAGCAGGGGCTCTCACACAGTAATTAATGCGGCATTTGTTATCCACAGTGCTCTTGGAGGAGCTGCCTGCTGTATGTGTAGCATCGTGGGAACGGGCAAAGATGCGTGTGTATCCTTGGACTAGATCATAAATAGTGGGTGGCCAGGGCTCAGGCAGAGGGGTGCTTGTTTCCTCATCTGCCTGTTTTTCCTGCATGCTTTGTGGGTGAACCCTTGGGAGGTTTTTTTTGGAATGGCTGTTGAGTGGTCCTGTTTCAGTTTTTTAGGAGCCCCATCAGACCTTTGGTCGGGTTTTGTGCAGCAGTTTGTTTCCTCAAGATCTCATGAATCCTGATTCAAAAGCAGTGCGTAATTTAACTCCACTCAAATGAAAAGAAGGCATTTAAAGAAAATACCGAGCCCCAAAAGTGTGGATTCCTTTTAAAATAATAATAAGAAGGGCTTGGTTCCTCCATGTAACTTCTTCAGGCCACAAGATTGAGCAGATAACTCCAAATTTAAAGTTCTGGAAAATCTGCATGAGAAGTTTCTGTGTGTTTTCTGATGAAACCAGCATTAATTCCTGTGTGAGGCCACTCAGAAATGAGTAGTGGTCTGGTCTCAGTGGAACTGGCTCTCCCGTAAGCATGAAGCTGAGCTGTACTTGATCTGCTCCAGCTTCTTTAAGGTTAGCTTAAGAATAATTTTTACAGTAGGTTTTTGTTTTATATTAGGGTAGAAAGGTGACAGGTAATCTAAAGAGGAGGTGTGTTTGAGGTCATCACATTAAATCAGGCAATGGCATACTCAAGTTTTGGGGGCTTTTGTCATCGTGGGAAGTGGCCAGGGACTATTTGGGACCATGGGAGTAACTTTGCTGAGATGAAGCTAGGAGAGCTGTGTGGGCTTGTTGTAGGTAGGTCCGGGTGAATGCCCTCTCGTGACACGGGCTTTTGTGCTGCTGCCCTTCAGATCTTCTGTGTAGCACACAGCATCCTCCAGGAATTGCATCATCTCCTCCAGTTCTGTCTCTAAGAACGTGAAGCTGTCATCTAGCTTGGGCACGTCTCCCGCTGTTCAGTGCTCTTGTGGTGTCTCCAGCCACAGATCTCTGGCCAAAGCAGCAGTGAGGACAAGGGTTATATAGCGAACGTGGCTCTGAATTTGAGGCACAGAGATCAAGGGGAGTAAAGGTTTTGCTACACCAGCATTGTCAGACCTTGCTGACATTTCTCACTTGGTCCTTCATCCAGAACATGAGACTGAAAACTCTCCCTAAATGCTGAGAGAGCGATTTCAGTATCATTTGTGAGGTATTAAAGCCTGGATCCTTGAAGTATTTCAGCATCTTTTTCCTATTTCAGAGCTGCTGAATGAAAGCATCTCAATGAATCAATCTCTTGGTTTTGGGCTGGCTTTATTTGTGATTTTTTTTTTTTAGGGATTTTTTTTTTTTTTTTTAGCATTTCGGTTTGGCAACACCGTGATAAACTCTTTTGGGACGGAGGCCACGTTTCTGTCTGAAATCTTGTGAAGCAGCACACGCGGTTCTCCTCCCCTGTTCCGCAGCAATGAGGGAGCGATGGGCTGGGCGCTGCGGGGAGCGGTCCAGCTGTTCCCACACAAACCCATCATTTGGATGAAAGGAGCCTGTAGCTCTTAAAATGATGGTAGTGAATGGCATCCGAAATGCGACAGGCAGATGGATGTTTATATCACAGCTGTAAAAGGCCCATATGAGAGAATTGGGATAAAGGCTAATTTATCCTGCTTCACTTGTATCGCATTGTTGTTGGTTTTTTTTCTGAATGAATTGGGTACTTGGTGTTCCAATGGCGACATAATTTCTGATTGTAAAGTGATAATGCACAATTGCCAAAGCTGTCGGGTACCGCCAGCTGGAGGAGTGGCTGCTGGGATCCTACGCTCGCCCAAATAAGAAGTGGGAAAGTTCTTAGTCAGACACAGCTTCAGGACACGACCGCCTGTTGAAGTGCAAAAAAAATGTGTTGTTTCCTCCCTTTTCAAGTTTCCCCCTTTTTCCTGCAGTGCTTGGGCACTGAAAATGGAGTTTGAGTTCTTCAAGTGTAAGGGAGAAGATCAGCTCAAAGCTGTTGAGACTATTGGGAGCCAACAGATTGTGACCGGGCAAGGAGGGTCACGGAGCTGGGCTGGTTTAGTTGGGCAGAGAAGAGAAGAAGCAGCTCCCAACTAGTGATCTCCAGCTACTTGGAAGGGGAGTCACTAAGCCAAGGGAGATGGTGGTGGTGCCAGATAATAAAACAAGGGGGCAGGGGCTGTAAAACAGCCACTTGGAAGCTGCAAGTTGAATATTAGGAAAATAGTTTTCACTAGAAAGGAAGTGCAGGCCTGGGAAGGGTTGTCTAGACAGGCTGTGGAAGCGCCATCCTTGGAGGTTGTGGAGTCTTGGCTAGACGGAGCCGTGGCTGACCTGAGCCAGCTCTGGCAACGGGCCCGTCCTGAGCGGGAGACTGAGAGGTCCCTCCCAGCCAATATTTCTGTGATAAGAGATATTGGAAGGAAAAAGCTGTATCTGCAAAAACACTTATTAAAATACTCGACATTGAACAAAATTAGTTGAGGGACAGAAATCATGAGGAAAGCATTTCTCAAATATGTGGAAAAAAAAGAACAACTTCAAAATGTAATAAAAGAATAAGAAGTCCAGACGCTGTATTTTACTTCAGGCTTCTTGAAAAAAAAGTTCTGCAGCATCTCAAACTGTAGCTATTCATTTATGTACATGTAAAACCATACACCATTGGGTCTGTCATTGCTTTTCTTCACTTTGAGACAATTAAGGGTAGATTCTGTGGGTTTCTTATTTCCAGCACATATAAACAAAATTTGTTTTATTATGTTTACTCATTTGGAAAACAGCTAATACTTTGGGTGCGTATTCTAAGATTTTTTTGAACCGGCTTCAATATTTTTTCCTGTGTCATAAGAGTTGGCTTGGAACAGCAAAGTGTAGTAACCAACTGATCGCGGCTGAAATCAGAACCATGTACCAGAGACTAGTTTGATCTTTTACGTCACGGTTACTACAAAAATTTTGACCAATGGGTTGAATTTGAAGATAGAGAAAAATCTCCTGAGCAAAAAAATAAAAGTGATTACTTATAACCAGTAATAGTTATTTAGCTTTCAAATGTTCAGGGTTTCCCAAAGGTTCCCTCTTCTCCCTGAAGAGCACGAGCTCATGCTGAGTTTGCAGAGTCTTGGGGAAAATAGGTGAGGGATGGGTCCGGTTCCTTGCCATGCGATGGCAGTCCTCAGTGCATCTCACACAAGCAGATCTCCTAGGCAAGAAAATGATGGTGCTGGGAAGGAAAGAGGTGATATTTTTCTTCCTAAACTTCTGTAGTGGATCTTCCCAGGCTGGAAAATAGGGAATAGGATTTAAAGATCCATGTGAAATAACAACTCCTGAGGCTTCAGTGGAGCGAGAATTTCAGCCATATTTTCCATAACTACTCTCCTCAATCTGATTTTTCTTATACGAGATCACATCTCTTGAGGGCATGCTTGTCACGCTTGCTATGGGGAAATTACCTTGAAGGTGTTCTGCCAGAAGCTTAATTCTGGGATGGTTCCAGTTTGCTTCGCTAATGGGTAAACGGTTGAGTTATCTTGGGAGCTTAGTCACATCAAGATATTGGTCATACCGAGCACTAATTCATTTACTGCATAGAAGGCTTTTGAGATGATGGCTTCATCATGAGTCAGTTATTCATTATCACATTCCTCTGACGTTACACAGCAATATTGGAACTGCCACAAGAAAACAGATGAATGATACAAGATTAGATGGACCTTGTCTCCGATAATGGCTACGGTGTCGTGCCTCAGACAGACGCAAACAGCCAGCGCGTTGCATCAGGCTGCTCCTGCGAGGGAGACAGCAGCCCTTCTCAGCCCCTGCCTGTGGTTTCACTTACATGGAGAAATGTGAAAGTCATTTTGCAGCTTGATTTCAGTTCCTGCCACGACGAAATTCCTATTCCTAACCATGCCTAATCACTCTTTTTGAAAATCTTGTTAAGGTATTCTCTCCAATTAGCACTTGTTTCAGTGAGCTTCACAGATTAATTAGATGTTGCATTACAAAAATAATTATGCCTTTTAACCATTTTCAGTTATTTACTTCTTTAAATGTTAGTTTTGTGAAGCAGGCTGGCTTTGTGCCATAATTCATTTGAGCAGAATCTAACACAGATTAATGAACAAACTTGAAAAACGAGCAGTAAGTCCCCCAGCATTTTGTAATTAAACAGTTTGATTTAAAACAACTGGAACAACTCTCTATACTGAGAAACAAAGTGGAACAGCTCTCTCCATTGAGACCTCCATAACAACAAATATCAACACCAGGTCTGAAAGTAATTTAGAGTGTTTAGGTTTTTCTTCACTTACCTGGTAGAGGAGGTTTTTGAAGAGTGGGCATTTGGGCAGTGCAGATGTTATTCTCCAACCTTCCACTTTGCAAAGACAGAGTGACAAGGGGATACAGCTGACTATTTTTTGAGGAAGGAACAGGAACTTAAACTCAGCTTTGCCCCTTGGCCTGACGTGCTTCCGCTGCTCTACAGACACGGCTCATGTAAGTTAAGGGAGGTGACCTTTTAATATGAGCAAGGAATTTGGGACATTGGCTTTAATGGAGTTATTTCTACCTTACTGTGATGCCAGTGAGATCTGAACCAGGCCCTCTAAAATTCCCTGTGCACTGATGGCTGGTGGCCATGAAGAGTGCTGTTACCAGTGGTGGCCCCAAGGCTTAGTGTTGCTGCTGGGATAAAATTCCAGTGCTGATTTGGGGGAAGCTGTGTTGATTTACACCAACTGACAAGCTGGCTCAACGTAAAGTTGGGCATAATAAGTAGTTTGACTGTGAGTATCCCAGGCCTTCATCGTGCTGGTTCCCGCGCCTGTGTGAACAGTGCTGTAATTGATGGGAACAAGGCTGGTCTGAAGGAGCTGACACTGCAGCCCAAGTGTGAGGCACTGCTAAATCCTTTCACATTAAGGGCAAGTCAGGTAGACAGAAAAATACACACGTTCTTCTCTCCCTGTCCTAGTGTTACCTGCCTGAGCTACGTTTCTGTGGAAATGTGGCTGTCTGAGGCCTCAGACGTCAATTTTCTCTTATTTTCTGACCCATTTAGCTCTCTCCTTTGCAGGCAGATCTTGCTTAGAATCAATAGCTCCCCAGTATCACCCCCATTTAGTATATATTCAACTATTGGATTTAAAAAATGGAGAGGAAGAAAACTTAAAAGAGAAAATAAGGGGTTTTCATTGCAAGTCTAGTATTTGGAACGTAGGCCTTTTCTTTTGGCTTTTAGTATTATTACGTTACAAAACATAGTTGAAACCACTTATGGTCCAGCTTGGCTTATAAAATCCATAAGCAGACTACAAAGATCTCTCCTCACGTCCTTTGAACCACAGACATCAAATGCTGCTGGACCCTTTTAGTCAGTTCTCTCCTCAGATGCACCTTCCACAAATTTGTAGCAGGTTATAAAGTCTTTCAGATCCGGCCTCTGCCGAGCTGTGACATCAAAATGAGTTCTTGGAGACATGTTCCATCATTCTGCTTTTCTTCTGCCAAAGGGTGGTCACCTCCTGTACTGATGGTAGCTTAGGTAGCATCTGTGGGGCTATCGTGCTCCTGGGCTCTCTGGGGTGTAGATCTGCCAGTTGTTCTTGCAGAGTTTAAAATCAATTTGTTAGCTTTAGGCAGGATTTGAGAAACATCCTGTCTTCCACAGAGCCTGCATACGATTGGGATGCTTGGAGAAAAAAGATGCTTAGGGAAGGTTGTGCCCAGAGTCCTATCCTGCACACCACAATAAAAGGGAGTATAAAACCCCTACACGTTCCAGGAAACTTGACTAAGTGAAACATTTCTTTTATCAATAAGGAAAGCTGTAATTCTTTATCGATAATGATCCTCCCCCCAGGATATGGGCAGAGAAGTACCACTAATGAGGTGAAACGGGCATGTTTTCCCATGACTTGCTCATAAGAGAGCCTGCACATAAAAAGCTTTTGGGTGTTGGATGGCATTGCTCTTCTTTTAACTTAATGGGCTTTTGCATGGAAAGGTCAGAATAACTTGTTCTTAATGTAAATTTGTGTGGATGCTTCCCGTCTCCGCATAGTCTTTCAAAACAACCAGCTCAATCCAGGTTGCCTGTTCCCTTTTTCTTTGTGGTGGATTGTTGGCTTTTTTTTTTTGCCTTTTCAGGATGGTTTGTACCTTCCTCTTCCTCAGGACTGCAGTGAGGAAAATGTGCTCGTTTTCTGTCTGTAAATTGGCAAAGTGCCAAGGGAGTTGTGCAGGGATGGAGTATGCAACAGAATGATTTAAATAGGATGTATTTAGCCTCTTCGTGTACGTGGAATGACCCTTGCATGGAAGTAATTTCTAGTGTATTCAATGTGTGTATATTCCATTGTCTATACATACATGGAATTTATATACTATTACCTATACATGTATATGCAATATATGTATATTGCAAAACAGAGAGCTTTTCTGAGCTAACCCCAGCCCGCAGGAAAATGCTTTGTCGGACAAAAAGGTAATCAGGAAACTGATCTCTGCAGTAAACTGAACATAAACAGCGTGGGCAGCTCTGGAACCTGGTTTTGGTGCTGTAATTCCTCATTTGCCTAAATATAGCGGCAGGTCAGTGTGTTCTCTCACACTGGGAACGCCGGGAGACTCCACACTGGGGATCTGGTGAAGCTGGTTGTATTTGAGAAGGTCCAGCAGCGTGGGAGAGGTCTGCAGAGGGTAATGTCCATCACACATGGCTCCTTTAAAGCCTTCTGTGTCACGTAAGAGGGTTGAAGAAGAAATAATTTTACTAATGGCACTGTCTTATATATCTGGGAGGAAATGAATCCCTGTCTGTACAGTTCTCATAAAAGAGCCCTAGAAGGACCCAATGAGCACGAACACTAAAAGAAGCCCCTGGTATCTGGGCGCAATGCGGAGCCTTCCCCAGGAACCAGGCCAACATCAATTATCCAAATGGGCCAGGACAGCTCTCTCTTCTCAGCAGCCATTCTCCTCTTGGCGAGGAGGGCCAGGGAAGAGAGATGCTTCTCACCTGCTCTTGGAAAGAGGCCTTAAATGCATCAAGCGCCAGAGGCAAAAGTCTTTCCCTTGTGAAGCATCCAACCTACCTGCTGGGCAACTTCTGATGGTGGTGGAGGCTCCCTGTGTGCTAGAACGGTTAGAGAAAGGCAATTTGAATTTGGGACTTTTGTTTTTTGGGTTTTTTGGGGGTTTTTTGTTGTGTGTGGTTTTGTGTTTGTTTTTTTTTTTTTAATTCTTCTGAGCCAGATCCTGCTGTCTGGGATAGAGAAGTATGGACGCAAAAGTAAGTCAATTGAAGGTAAGCTGAACAGAGCTTGCAGAGTGGATTCAGTGCAGTAACTACAAGTTACCTCTTCCATCCACGTTGAAAGAGACTCCATTATGGAAGCAGAGAGTACAGCATTAGCTTTATTCCAGGTAGCTCAAGGGCTGACAGATCTGCACTTTAGTAGTCCAGGCTTCGGTGCAGGGTGCACAAAGTGAATCTGAGTCTCTGGATGTATGCAGGATTAATCTTTGCAGCTCCTGCTTCGCTGTTTTCAGTGCTAAAGAAAACAAGATGAAAGGGACCTTGTGTATCTTTGCTCTAACACCTCTCCCCATCGTTATAACGGATTTATTTCTGTAGAGACTCACACTTAAAATGGTGATTACTGTGAAGCAAATATAGTCACCTTTTTTCCCCTCTTCTGCCTATCATATGCCTGTCTGTTGTTCAGCTGTGAGTTTTGTAGAGCAGGGTTTCATCTCCTTAAATTATTGGAAAGCATCTGGCAAATAACGGATGCCAGTGTGTACAAACAGTGATAAGCGTCACCTCTTTTAGAATGCTTTTCTTTTAGTTCTTTCTACTTGGGATGGAAATCAAAACTGCAAAACAAATCTTCCCAAAGCATATATTATTTCCAAGTTCTGGTACAGTGGCCCTGAACTCGGGGCTGTCAAACTTCCTGATATCCATAAAGTCCTGGGAGAGCTGAGGCTGGCCAGGAATGCTGAGTCACATCTTCCTTGTGCATCGTATGGCCCCCATATGTTAAGGATCAATGCATCTGCATTCACCTAAGGTCTGAGTCTGCGTCTAGGTGAAGATTTGCACTGGTGTTAAGCATAAACTGTGCTGGTTGATAAATTTTCCTATATTTCTTTCATAACCTGACCCTATTCTGCTTTTTTTCTACCTAAGATTTAGAAGACCAATACCCCCTTGCCCCCAAACTGGTCTCATTCTACAGCTCAACGTGAATTATCGCTGCCTGATCTGCCATTCTGGTGAAGCACCTTATAGAGCTTGCAGGGAAGTTTAACAACTTAAGCACAAAGTCTTTACCCTTTCTTCTGCTGTGGAATGGGTAATATCAATTCTATTTTACTGTTTATCTAGAAAATACACTAATGTGAAGCAAAGACGTGTGAGAAATATTCTAAGGATGGCCATAATGAAGTTTCTCCACCAACAGTAGAGTCTGCACAGACTAGTAATAAGTTCACCTTATTGCTAAGCAGATGAAGCTGTTAAATGTGTAAGGCTCTACTCTTAAGCATTCCCTTAAGAGTAAACAGCCCTTCCTGGGCAGGTTAAAATAACGATCCATTTAGACTTTTATCCAGAGTTTAAATTTCACCTACATCTCTCTGCCTAGGCTATATCAAAATCCAGGCCCTACTGAAATCCTCTTGAGGCCCAAAGGAAGATCTGAAGACCTGAATCTGAAGCCAGCCAAGAGGCAGAAGGACTCGGGAGAAATCTAGGCAGCCTGAATGTGCTCTTAAGTGGCTATTCACATCTCATATATTCTTTAGCCAACAACTTACATCCAAGAATGCAATATCCTCCTCCACTCTTTCCCCTCTTTCTGTCCAGTCCTACAGCCCTTACGTGAACTTTGAGTAATTCCTGTCAAAGTCAGCTGGTTTGCTGAGTGAAGTTCAAATCCCTCTTGGCTCTGTGTTGTGCAGCCTTAAGTCCTGGTAATAAAAGAGATTGGGGAATCTGCAGAGAATTAGCAAACCACAGGCCAACTCCATATCCTGCTTGCTGCCTCCTCAGCCCTTTTCCGAAGAAAAGGTAACCTGCTTCCCAGTTGTCCCAGGTCCAGAAGAGCGACCTCAAAGCCTTCTACCTTTCAGCTAAAGGTCTGGCTGGAGATCTTCTTCCCTGAGGCCTGAGAATAAGTTAGAAAGGACCCACGTTGTTCCAGTCCTCACGGAGAGGTTAATGAGACACGTTCTCAAGATTGACACTCTTTCTTGACAGCCTCTGTAGCATCCCTTTGCTCTCCTGACAGTAGTTTCCAAGGTAGTAAATTATAGCTGGACATAAAGCCTTCACTGAGAAACAAAGATGCTATTTTGCACGTACCAACTCTAAATGCAGAAAGGGGCAATTTTAAGCAATACACTTATCACTTGCTTAGCTTCAGAAAGGGCTTGGGCTTCCAAGAAAGACACTACTTAAGTGGTTTTATTCCTCTGAATGGGATTAAAACTCACTTTTTATCACAGCATCAAAGTCCCTAAACATATACTTAATCAAGAATATCAGGCTGTAGCCTGTTGTTTTATTCCTAGCTTCAGTACACAGGTTTTTAGGTGAACCTGAACAAAAGTCTCAGAAACACTTCAGCTGTTGCAGTCATTGTCCTGTGCCCTGAGCTGCTTTTGAATTGTAGCTAGGCCTTTTCTCCCTGGAATCAAGGTGCTTTTTGGGTTTGAAGTTACTGAATTTTTAATTGTCCTGGTTCTGACGATGGGTGTTGAGGTGAGTACAGTAGAGATGAACCCAACTGGAGGAGCTGAGAGTGCCCTTCTCTCAAACTCTGGGGCTTTGCCAGGCAGATTTGAAACAAAGCGCTGCATTTGAGCCTCCTTTATTGATGTCTCTGAGCTGCATCACTTCCTCTGACCAGCTTCAAGCCAGGGGAATTGATAGCAATATGAATCAGTGTCTGGATCCAATATCTGCGGCTTTAAGATCAGCTCACGGAAATACTGGCGTTTCTGAGAGATGTTGTACTGAGGGATGAGAATAGGAAACTGCCAGGTCTAATGCAGCTTTCTCCTCTCCCTACTAATTGTTTTAGATAATGAGGGAGACGGAAGCACTCACGATGTTTAGGCCTAGGGGGCTGAATCCCAGCAGAGTTGACTCAGCTATTCGTCTTTGCAAAGCAGGTAAGCGTGGTGGTGTGCGTAGTAGGAAAGAAAAAAATAAATCCTTTTCATTATGAGGAAGGACTGCACTTGAACAATGCTTATAAAAATAGCCGTCTGTCATCTCCTGCCCCAACTGAAGGAAGGATAACGTTGTTAGAAAAGACATGCATGTATTTGGAATCACTATTTTAGCAGCCTTGACAAAGCTAGAATAAGATGGTGATATTCACAGGGTAAAGGGCTCCCGAGAAGGTGGAGGGGGAGCTGGTGGGGGTTTCCTGCATTATGGCCCCCACCCCAGCAGCCTCCCTGGAGAGCCAGCGATGCCCTGTGTGCCCCAGAGCAGGTTGCACAGGAACGTGTCCAGGTGGGTTTTGCATGTCTCCAGAGATGGAGACTCCACCACCTCCCTGGGCAGCCTATAATGCACATGTGATCTGTCGTGGCAAGAATCAGCTTTTTTTAGGCTACAAAGGAGTTGTGCCAACATCGGTCTTGCGGGAAGGTGCATGAGTAACCACCACCCGCAGCATCAGGTGGGAGGGTGCTGGCTGAGGACTGGCAGCTTTGGATCTTTAACGTGGTCTCATACTGGTGCTGAGCAGCAGTTTCTGTTTGAGAGAAAAATGGAGTAAGGAATATCCTCGTAGAATAAATATGACTGGATCGAGAAGCGCTGCTCACAGAAGGAACTTACTCATGCTCCAAGCTGTGTTGTGCCAGACATCCTCCCTGGTATTTGGGAGGGCAGAGGAGCTGTGAGGTTGCCTCCTCACCCACTGGTGTGGCCACGGCTCACAGCAGCTCTGCTGGCCCCATGGCACCCCAGTGGTGGCAGCACCAGGATGGCACTGGGATGTCAGGGAAAAATGAGTCCTCTGTGTCTGCCTGGTCCTGTGTGTCTCTGCAATGACCTGGCCACAGCCTGTAGCGTTTTCCTAGCACCTGGGGGTTCTTTGATATAATTTCTGGAAGATTTTTTTTTTCAATCGACTTTTTTTTTTATCTGTACTTTACTTTATCCGTATTAATCTTTTTTTTTTTCAATAGATTTTACTATGTCTGTATTTTAATTCCCTTATAGGAAGACTATGGGAGTTATCTAGCAGCCATCTTTCTCATTGAAATGCTGTATGTCAGAGGCAAAGTCCTTTTCCCTATATATTTTTCTTTACAAATATTCCATTCTGGTTCTATTCCCTTTGCCCCTGAGTACTGATGTCTCGTGTGTGTTTATTTTTTATCCCGTTTTCTTCAGGGACTCTCAGGAATGTGTCTATTTTCAATGGGGAGAGGCGCCATTGTAGCAAGTTTACCCTGGGACTCTTGTTTCTGAAAAAGGAAGCATTTCCAAGGAGGAGCGGGGATGTCGTTAGGGGAATCCACTTGATGTGTCCCCGCAGTTTTCATGTTTTCTTATCCTCTGGGGGGGTTCTTACTCTAGTCAGAATTGCGGATTGACATAGCTATTTGTTTTTCTTAGCTGCTTTTGAGAGAAGCCAAAAATGGTGGTTTCCATTAGTCATTTCCCACGTTGACCATATAAAGGCCAGGGCAGGGCATGATGCTATCCCTCAGCCTACTGCCAGCGGCCAGGAGTCGGGGTGGAGGGCTCTCCCTACAGACTGTACGTTAAGGGGAATTCCTTTCCATGGGTGAAGGTTCACATTTTTCCTCTGGGGCTGGGGAATCATCCCGTTCCCTCACCCAGAGATGAAACTCTGCTGGGCAGCTTCGAGTTGGCCATGTCTGAGGCTTCCAGAACTCGATAACCTTTGCCGAGACGCTGAGCTGCAACTCAGCGTGGCTCGACACTAGGGGTAGCATGAGGTTTGGCAGACGAGTAGAAAAATCATAACAAACACAGAGTAAGGCTCATCCAAAACGCCTATCGTTTCCTCTTTTGTTTTCTGTTCTGATTGTTTGAGGCTCACAAAACTGTGGTTAGTTCTCTCTCTGTTTTCCTTTCCTCTGTTGCTTTTCAGTTTTGCCAGCTGCCTTGGTTCCTGCGGCATTCCTGGGATGCGAGGAAGGATGGGCACTGAAGGGCTGACTGCCTTGCAGTCCCAGCTGGGGGGCAGAAGGTTGGATGGATATTCAAGTGTGTTCCTTTGGTGAGCCTAATGGTCAGGGCGGTGTCATGGAACATCCATCTGAGCAAAGACTTCATTTATTCTCTAAAATGCTTAGTACGTTCTGAAGCAATAATGGCATTAATAATAAAAAGGTATCTTAAGTTATGGAGATGGTCTCATCAAAGCAGAGAATGCACTGACTGGTAGAGAGAATACTGTTGCTGAGTGGTAACTTGGTGTTATTGTTTCTTCTCTCTATTACTATCTATACCATGCAGCTTTGGGTGTATTTTTCTTGCTTATTTATTGTTGCTTGAACCTTTTTTGTCCATAACCTGCCAGGAGGCCTTCAGATGAGTCATATTACTTATAACTTAGTGGAATCCTAGGACTCATCTTTTATTTCTTGACACCATCAGAGTTTGTTGGAGCCCAATAGGCAGGAATGCTTGATGGACACCACTTGGTGACAGAGAGTGGATTGTTCCAGTTACTTGTGTGGTAGAACAGGCCTTGAAGAAGCTCCAGCTCCAGGCAGCTCCCTGACTGGAGAAGGTAAATTACTCCCTCAACCTCAGCACTTCCAGAAAATTTCTGATTCTGTTGTACTAAGTTGCATATTTAGAGGTCCAGAGTGTTTTTACTCTTTCCCTTTACCCTCTAAATGTGTGATGTTACCATTTAAGGGTGCGTATCAAGCTCTTCTCTACACTGAAAGACAAGCACGTAGGACACCAGAGTAATGTAAAGCTGAAAGCCATAAAGGGTGGCTTCTGTCCCACTGCAGAGCTCTGCTGGCAGCAGTATCTTAGCACTGGGCAAGGAATGGTTTTTTTTCACTAATTCTACACTCTACAGAAATTGTAAGGAAATTTCAAGAAAGAGATAAACCAAAGCAGCTTGCCAAAAGAGCCCCATACCTTAATAATTTTTAGCGCTGAAGAAAACGCAATGAGAAATTACCATGAAGTCTCTGGAGTCAAACATATGATTCCTCCTCCCCTCACTGCCCATCCAGGCTTTTCTTCCTATTCATTTCATTCTCGGGTGATCTTTCTAATTCCTTTTAATGACATTATCTATCTGGAACTGTGACTTGCTTAACAACTCGGAGCCACAGAAACTGTTGACTCTGCTATTTTCCAGGCTTTAGATGAAGCAGAATGAAAACTGATGCTCCTTGTACAAGAGAGGGCACCCTTGCATGGCCAGTGTCTTCGAGCCTGTGGGGTTCCAGGTCACCTCTGTGGGGGGAGCACAGCACACGTGCCAGCTCTGCTGGGCTGGGAATAAGGGAGTCCAGAGGGAAAAAGCGGGACATGAGCTTTAGCTCTGTGAAAACAATTCAAATTTTCTGGAAATGCAGAGTAGGAGGAGTGATAAATATTTTATGTTTCAGGAAAGCCAGCGTTGGTTCTGTTGATTTAAGTAATTTGTCATGTAGTTAACATTTATCACAGACAGCAAAGACTTCTGGTGCTAATCTTCAGCTGGTAAAAATTAGTGTATTTCCATAGATGAATGAGTCTGCTCTGACTTATTCCAGCTCAGCATTTGACTTACTACAAATAATGAAATTGTGAGGTAGGGATGTGAGGAAGAATTAAGCCAAGCTGCAGCTTGACTCCGCTGTTTGCAGGAGAGCACTCAAGACGAGCATTGGCCAAGATGTTCATTACAAACAGTATTAGCAACTTAATGCCTTTATAGTCGTTAAGTAGTTGCAAATCAACCCTGCTTTGCTTTCAGAGCGTTTGTTGTTTTGCAATTACTGGGAGGCAGCTTGGAGGGGTCGTGTTCAGGCTTCAGGCTTGAATCTGTTTTCTATTCCCACCGTCTGTGGTGTGGTTGGTTGCCCAAGTGACGCGGGACCATTTCTGCTCCCTGATTGGGCAACCGAAGCATTTTAGGCATGACAATAATTAATACCATACCGCCCCGTTATGCTAATGAGAGCTGCAGGTGTTTGACGTTTCTGAAACCCGGACTTCTATAGGACATTAATAAATTTTAATGTTGTAACTCTGAGGGCCTTCCACCACGGCCAAGACCCCCGTTGCACTTGGCACCGTACAAATGCGAAGAGATGTCCCCTGCTCCAAAGCGTTTACAATCCAAGTAATTTTTCATCCTATTGTTAAAAATTACAATGCGTTGTGCCTTAGAACTGTGTAACGCGATGTGCACGAAGCAGAAACAAAGATGCGGTGAGAGACTCAGTGCCCTCTTGAAAATCGTACATCTGTCGGGAACACTTGCCCTACTTTGTACAAATGACCTTCACAGGGATAGAGATTGTGAAGGGGTAGGGAAAGAAAATATAATCTCCTTTTTAGTTTGCTCATGTTCTGTGTCTGAAACCACTTTGCATGCAGTCAGTTTTGCATCCGAGCTCCTCGCTTTCACCCTCGTGATGTCAATTGAAGAAAATTATTAGCGGTGAACTTTGATGCATGAAGCATCTTTTAAAGGCTGATGTTCTATAAACTGTGATTCCTGCTCCTGTCTGCTGTGTCTGTAAGCAAGTAAAATTTTATTGTCTTCGCTTTTCCATAAGAAGATGCAATTTACAACTTAAAATTTGTCACTTTTCCCTGGTTATCATTCATTTTGTTTTCTTTATGTTTAGGAGTCATTGTGGCAAATAGTTTTGCATTGTTTTTTTGTGTTGAGTAGACATGGGGATTTCAAATTTGCCAAAGGAAACGTGCTGCTTAGTTGCCTTGGAGAAGCTTCATGGATGAATCACATTCCATCTATCTCTTTCTTACAAATCTGATATATCTAGTTAGGGTTTGCACTAAGCTGCTGCTCAAGTGGTGCAACCTCAATTTTCCCCTCCTGTAGACAGAAGCAAACAACCTCAAACAGAAAAGAAAAAGGTAATTTGAAGAAGATTTCTTCTCAGATTTTTTGATTAAAAGACAGACTTAAAAAGGGTATGTGTGTGGAAAGACTCACTTGTGGTCATTACAATCTTCTGTTGTGAAGAAAAAGATACCCTATTCGTTTCATTTCAAGAAGTTTTTTGGCCTTTGTATTTTTCTTAGAGACATAGATACTGTAAGGGGTTGGTGCTGGTCTCTTCTCGGGTAATTAGTGACAGAATGAGAGGGAATGACTTCAAGCTCCAACAGGGTAGGTTTAGACTGAATATTACGAAAGAATTTTTCACAAAGAGTGGTCGGGCATTGGAATAGGCTGCCCAGGGAGGTGGTTGAGTCCCCATCCCTGGACATGTTTAAGAGTCGTTTAGATGTGGTGTTGGGGGATAT
>JAOQGH010000007.1:9128848-9177530 GCA_025769975.1 Gallinago jamesoni | reverse complement strand
CGTAGAGTAGGGTAGATGGTTGGACTCGATGATCCCAAGGGTCTTTTCCAACTGAAATGATTCTATGATTCTATGATAATGTCCTTTTTTTTTTTTTTTTAACTCCAGAGTTTTGTAAAAAGTTTGAACGTCTTCCAGGGCTGTGTGTTGGAGACCAGAAAACTGAAGACTGAGGCTCTTGAGAGTCACCTATAGGTGGGAAACTCAGAAGCATCCTTTAAGAAATATAGGTGCTCTACTTCACTTAATTATATGCAGTACTTAAAATGAGTGAATCCACTCTGTGAAATATCTTTTATCTGTCATGTTTTTGTAAAGAAATGAGACAATTTAAAGGTATGCTAATCTTTCCCATTATTCTGAAGCTAAGCTTTCAATAAGAAAAACTGCCTTTCAAATGCAAGTGTCATAGTTAACACCTCTTTATGAAAGATAAATGATAATGGAAGAGGAAAACAATTACCATGGTACTTTCAGCCATGACGGAAGCCCTTGTGGATGAAGTAGAGGTTCTTAGTGGAAGATCATAACAGACAATGCATCATAAAACAAATAACCAAGAGTGAGGAAAAGCTAAACTTAACAAGAAATTATTGCCTTTTATTTTCATTTCACTTGACTTATTTTCCTGTGGCAGTCAAAATTGATGCTTCTGGTGGAATTAGCATGTTTGTGACTCTCTGTCTTTTGCCATCGTAAATGTACTTCTTACAAAGAGATTTAAGGACCTGTCGGAGCTCTGAATCGCCCTGTGGAGGATCTTCTCTCTTTCTCTAATGACTCTAAGGCAGAGAAACTATCTCTGGTCCAAGCTGGTTTGATGCCCTGTTGTGCAATCTTTGAGCTGGAGTTTTCAAGACACCCAGTGAGGATTCCACATTTTTGGGCAATAATTAGCCATAGAAATACCTTAGACTCACTTGCTGTTTCCAGCCTTTCTGTGTTTCATTCTCTATCTCAGCACGCAGCTGGCAATGGTGAGGGTCAGTCAGAAGGTCCAGATCCACCAAAGCACTCTGGCATATGATTGCATTTAAACAGTAAATAGCGGTGGCACCAAATCATCTGAATTGGGAAGAAGGATGATGTTGTTCACAGAAATGAACCCTGGTGCCTTGGATTCAGATGGTTGCTCTGCCACAGAATCCCTGTATGATCTTGGCCAACACCTGACCTTGTTTTGCCTGATAGTTGTTATATATTCTTTATACTTTTGCTTCTGGGGAATTAAAAAGTAAATATTTAGGACACTGTGAGCATCATCAAATTAAGTATTTCTAGCTGCAATAAAGCACATAATTGTTTGAAAGTGTCTGCAGGCTTCTTCAACCCCTCCAGTTTTCTGGATAGGTTGATGAGGTATGGAAGTCAGTCTCTATGTTAAAATACGTATATTTGGAAGCTGGAGTGAATCTGCAGAGAGATGGAAGTGTGACCTGTGGAACTGCATCTGGAGGCCTGCCCAAGGACCATCTTGAGAATGCAGTTGTGATCTGCACACTGTCCAGCAGCTCAGCTGAGGTCAGTTCAGGTGTGCTCCTTGGCCAGCAGCGGACCTTGTTTGCTGGAATATGCCCAGCTGCTCGGGTCTCTGCGGGAGGTGAACGTGGCTCCCAGAGAAGCCGTTTGGAGGCTGCCCGTGAGGGATTCAAAGCCCGAGCAGGGTACAGACCATGTGCTGCTGTGGCTGCCCACCAACCACACTCCCTCCTTACGTCCCTGCAAAAACTCTACCTTTAGCTCTTGTGAACTGAGAGGTACAAAACAATGTGACAGATTATGCAAATCTTTAAGCAGTTGTGATTTCCCCTGAGATTTTTTTCTTAGTGCAATTCAATAGAGTGACTAGAATGAAGGGATATTGCTCAGTACTCCTAGACATGTGAGATCTGGCCAATAATACATTACTAAGATAATACTTTCTTATCTCATATATATGCTGGGAAGATTGATTAGTCTTTGCCTGTAATATGCCGGGAAGCTGGGAAGCATTATTCGCCATAAATGCTAAGTACTGTTCTAGCTGAGGCACCTGTGACTCAGTTCCTTAGTTTTAAATAAATAAAAGCCTACGTCATTAACAACAAGAAAATATATGCACAAGGGCTTGCTGAACTACAGATTTGCAGTTGACAAATCTGAGTTCACAAAGCTCAAGCAATTAAAAGCATGAGCTGGAAGAGATCCTCAAACTTCAGAATAGGTCTGAGACCCAGAACTCTGCAGTCCTGAGGACTTCTGGCTTTGTATCCCAATGTATGGTTTTTTCCTCCCATTTCTTTGCAGCCAAGATTAATACTGTGGCTTTTATCTGGCCTCTTCTCTAAACACAGGTATATCCCAAACTATGTGACACTTAAGGGTTTATAAGGACCCCAAAGCAATAAGCAATAGATATCTGCAGAAGCTTGAATGTCATCTCATGCACAGAGCTTAAATTTGGAGCAATGTTGTGTTACACGCCTTCCCAGCATCATTAGCCCAGAGAGTGAATGGGAAGGGCTCAGAAAGCAGATGGTTTTATTGGGTTTGTGAAGCTTCAGCAAACACTTAGAGAAATGCCCCCAGGAGTGTTTCTCAGGTGGGGAAGACTGATGAAGGTGCTGGACCAAAAAACCTCCTTATGGAACTTCTCTCTCTAGCTAAGCTGAGATTTGCAGAGACAGTAGCAGAGCTGTGAGTCCAAACTTCTTAGCAGATCCTTTGCCTGCTAGGAAATGTCTTGTCCTCTGAGATACTGAGCAGCTGGAAAGGGCTTACATCCCTGTGGTCATTCCAAAACAGGTACTGCTTACTGCTTTCTGTTGGCTTCATGGAGTTTGTGTCCTTTACCACTGTATCAAGCAGTTAAGGTCTAGTGAATTGGTTTTCTATTTTAATTCCATAGATGAATTCACAAACAGCGGATTCTACCCGCTCTCTCTCATGAGTTTTTTCGAGTGAAGAGATAAGCACAGCATCTTAATGTGGTATTGATCCGAGCCCTCTGGAATTTGAATTTGCTTGACTTTGTAAAGTTTGCATAGGTAGGATATCTGAACATCAGATGCCTGCCAAGCTAGAGACTGGCCTGTTTGATCTGGCTAACTCATAATTAATTGAGCTGTTAATGTGAGTATTTGATAAGAACACCTGGGGGTGTTTGGCACAAAAGGTGCTCGAGATGTGGAACTTGATAGATGGATGCTCTCCAAATTTAAATCAGGTAGGTCTTTAACAATGATTTATAGCTGGGAAGAGTGGAATGTAAAGTGATGTGATATTTTCCAAGTGAAGCAGTCTGGTCTTTCTTAAGATCAGGGTATAGGATGGAAATGATCTGGGCTGTCTATTAACAGACTTCATTTCAGCTGGAATGGCTTTTGTATTGTGCTTGTTGTGCTGAGAGTCTCCCTCAGCTCTTTGCCATCACAAACCACGTTATAGTTCAGTTTATGGAGGTGACAGAGCAGTAATAATGCATGGAATACCTCGGTACTGATTTTGGGGTGCACTTTGACTTCCTAGCAAACCTCACACCACAGGAAAATGCACTGCAAACCCCACAGGGATTTCATACCCAGTGATAGGTAGAGAGAATACGGAGAGCTCTTATCCTTCCTAAATTACATCTATGGACATCATCGGTTAGGCAGTATTAGGGTTCCATCAGCAGGGGTAGCGAGGTGAGTTTCAGCACATTCCTTGTTAACCAGGCAAGGTAGCACGACCTCTTTGTGCCATCACAAGTGGGACTGGAGAAAGAGGATGAGTTTGTGTTTAAGGGATATGTATCGCTGGTGAGACTGAAGTGTGCAGGGGCTGGAAATCAATGCCCTGGTGTGTTTGACTGGTTGCCTCCTTATTCTCTGCCAGTGAAGCAGCTTCCCAACTGCAAATGCTTTGTTGGTTGGTTGTTGGTTACTTTTTTTTGGCGTTGACACCCAGCAGAGGAGTGGACCCGGACAGTGCTATGTTATCACAAACTTCCTGCTGTCTTCAAAGTTTGGACTTGCCGTTGGTGATTCCTCATCATCCTGGGCCATTTTAGCCTAATTTGGCAAAAATCGGTGCCGACTCTGGCCCTTGAACCTGAGCGTGTACGTTATGGAAAGAGAGAACAACCAACAGCCTCCACATCCATGATCTTACTGTGTGGGTGGAGGGGAATATACAGCAAGAACTTATTATCTTTTTATTACATCATTCCCAAATATTTTTAACCACAGTTGTACTAAGATTGTACCCAGAGCTGATTGAAACACCTGTTTTAACACATTCTTGGCTTGTTTTGCTCTGCAGACTGGAAAATTCCTCTGGGGAATGAATGCCTTGCTTGAGGAGGAGGGTGTAGGAAGCAGAGGTTGTGCAATGGACAGCAATCACTGCATTCCTCTGCTGCACTGTGTGTTATATATATGTATATATATATATATCTGTGAAAGCCTACTGCAGGACACTGTTAAGGGCTGAAGCTTTTCTGTTTGCTTTCTATTCAAACTCACGAGATGCTGAGCCACCAGCAACATTCACTTACTCCATAAACTTTCCCCCTTGGTGGAATTGGGCCAGCATCTGCCCACGCAGTTGTGGACTTTGTGCTGTCCCTGCTCGGAGAAGATCTGAACTCACCCCGTGGCCATTGTGAAGAACAGGTTGAAGTTGAGTTTCTCTGCCCATCTCTTCTCAGTTGCTTGTGTTTGTTCTGTCTGCATCACCAAACCAAGAGGGTCAAATTCCACTAGAAAGAATACTCTGATTTCACAGGGCCTTCTGCTAAGTGTGCTCACCATCAGAGACACCACTGTATGCTCTGACATACAAAAAAAACCCAAATCCCTTTTTATCATATTGTGTTTGTATTCAAGTTGGAGCATTTTTAAAAATTGATTTCTGATGCTAGACGACTGACTCCCTCTTCTTTTAGGAAAAATGCTGTCTCAAGAGAGGATGAAATTTATCACAGAATAACTAGGAGGGGTGTGAGGGGGCACGTCTGGGTGTTTGTGGCCCAACCCCTCTGCTCACAGCAGGGCTAAGTCTGAAGTTAGATGGGTTGCTTAGGGCTTTGTGCAGTTGGGGTTTGGGTGTCTTTGAGGGTGGAGATTGCAGTCTCTCTGGGCAGTCTGTTCCAGTATTTGCTCTTATGGTTATTTTCACTCCTTTTCTAGCTGGAATTTCTCTTCCTGCAACCTGCATGGTTCCTTTTGCTCTTTGTCTGTGCACCTCTAAGAAGAAACGTCTCTCTCTGCTCCTTAGCTCCCCTGTTAGGTGCTTGAAGGCTGATGAGATGTCCCTTTAGCCCCAGGTAGAGCAAACTCAGCTCTCTCTGATGGGCTTCGTGGGCTCTGGAGTATGGTCCATTACCATCCTCATCGTTCTCCTCTGAGCTCAGTCCAGCTCAGCCTTATCTTACTGA
Source organism: Gallinago jamesoni (assembly GCA_025769975.1). Classification (NCBI taxonomy): domain Eukaryota; kingdom Metazoa; phylum Chordata; class Aves; order Charadriiformes; family Scolopacidae; genus Gallinago; species Gallinago jamesoni. The sequence goes on along the minus strand of JAOQGH010000007.1, from coordinate 9,172,132 downwards.
CCTTGGTTTTCCCTCTAAAATTATGCTGGAGCCCCATTTCTAGGTTAACATAACTAACTTAAGGCTCTATTCTGTTCTTTTATTTTTGTTACAATGAATTTCAGATCTACTCAGATGATTTGAACCCGGCTGTTGTTTTATGCAGGTGCTGGGAGTGCAAATAGTGAAAAGAGCTGAGTAGAGGGGTAAATGTCCCCCAACATCACAGTGAAGTAGGCAAGATCCTGCAGAAATACTCTGGGGTTTTGCACGTATCCAAACATACAGTGTTCCATCTCCCTTATCAAATTCTTGTGCTCAATATCCGAAATATCTCTTAATCTGATCAGATCTATTCTGTGCAGTTGACAGTCATCTTATTTCCTCAGACCCAAATGAGGTTGGTGGCTGTGTATCTGTCTTGGAGACAATTGGGAAATAATTAAAATCTGGAAATCATCGTTCAGGCAAGGATGGAAAACATTTTCAATTTCCTAAGTAGCTGTGACAGTTTTCACATGAGTGCTTGCTTTCTTCTGAAACGCCTCGCCTTTCTCTTTGGCCACTCGGTGTTTATTATTTCCCCTCAAAAGGCTACGTCCTCATAAGCAGCACAGGCAGTATTGAGGGAGGTTTATCAATGAGGCAGGAAGGCAGCTGCCTTCTGCCCAGAACAGGCATATCTGTTCTGTCATCTTCTTTCTTCCTCTATTATCAGAGAATCATAGAATGGTTTGGAAGAGACAGATCATTGAGTTCCAACCTTGTGCCCTGGGCAGGGACACCTCCCACCAGAGCAGGTTGCTCCAAGCCTTGTCTAACCTGGCCTTGAACCCCTCCAGGGATGGGGCAGCCACATCTTCTCTGGGCAACCTGGGCCAGGGTCTCGCCACCCTCAGAGTGAAGAATTTCTTCCTAATATCTCATCTAAAACTCCCCTCTTTCAGTTTAAAACCATTACCCCTCACCCTATCACTCCACTCCCTGATAAAGAGTCTTTTCCCATCAATGCCAGAGAGTCCTGAAGCTTTTCTCATCGTTCCTCATCCATCTCCCACTGTTTGGATGTGGTGTGTTTTTCTGTAAGCTGCTTTTAACAATTAGAGCCCAAAGCAGTCTTCCTGATCCCAAGTTCCACAGCAGATCAAGGAGTTGCATCGGGGTGTAAATGTAGCCCCATCCCGGTGTGTGTGTGTGTGCTCTGCTACCCCAGCAGCTCACTGGCTGGGCTTGTCCTCGCTGCCATCTGTTGTGGGTGGCTTTGGGGACAGCGACCCACTCACGGATGGCATGGGAGAGGTGGGTGCAGGCTCTCCATCAGCCACCCACGGGCTCTTCGTACAGCAGCCCCGCTGTGAGACACAACCAGCAGGATCCCACTGGAATCACAGTACAGAACCATTAGACTTGATTTAGCGACCTGCCTCCAGTTTCTATCTATATAACCTTTTTTTTTTTTCTGGCTCTGCTTGTAAAGAATGGTACAAGGTGCTGTTATTTTTGGAAGTGACTTTGGTTGTTCAGAGTCGTGTGTTGGGAGCTGAAATACAACTGTCTCTTATTTCAGCTGGAGGCATTTCCATTTAAAAGCTTCTTTAACCTGTTGCCATATTGTAAGTTTATTTTGGGGGTTTTCATATTGAAGTCTGCCCAGCATGTGGTGTTAGTGAGAGTGAAGCTACACAAATGTGAAATGGAGGAGTTTAAATATTCAGAGGGACTAAATGAATTAGGTTTCGTTCTCCCACTGAAGGGACTGTTCTCTGTGTTTCTCCCCAGCATTTTATGCCACACGTACGTTTATAACTTCAGGCTTAGAATACATAATGCATTTAGGCATTATTTCCAGTTTCTCCTTTTCTCCAGCCTGCAGTGTCTCACTTAGCTAAAAATCAATTCATTACATGAATTGCTGCAGGACATAAAGCTGTCTGTGTAACTAGCCCAATTAATTAATATTTTTGCACTGTACTTTAATCAAACATAATAGCCAGGCAGTTAAATATGGCCACTCATCACTATTTTCCAATGGAGCTTATTTTTTATGATTAAATTATTATTGTAATCTGTCCTTGTGCCGTTCCACTACCTTCATGTTGAAACGAAGCGTTGTCAGCAGCAGCTGAGAAAAAGCCTGGGGAGTGAGAATGGTGAGGAGATGGTGGAGGAACTGCCTGAGTCTTTTCAGTGACCAAACTAGTCCTTGGTAAATGTGTAGCCCGACAGACGCCCCTGAATCTGCCTGTGAGCATTTCGATTCCATTTGACTGTCCATCTCGTTACAGAAGATCACCAGAGCTGTGTCCTGGGGTCACTTTAAAGCTTTCTTATAGATGGTTCTCTCCTGGTGGGGCCGATGGAGACACCTGGGCCCTCCCCGTTCTGTGGGTTACTCAGATTTACTCTGGTTTGCCGTGGTGCTCAAAGGGGCATGATCCAGATGAAGGCTGTGGCAAAGCAAAACATCAGCCTCTCGGGTCTTTTCATTTCTCCTTGTCTCTTCTCACCTCTGAGATCAGGGCTGAGTTTACATAGGCATAAATCTACCAGCAGTGTGCAAGCAGAGAAATAGGAAGAGTTTATTGTACCAAGTCAGCTATTTTCCTATCCCTGGTGGAGCAGAGAGGCTCTGACACAGTAATACGTTCTCTAAAAATAGTGCATATACCTTTTATTGTGCATTCTCCTGCATGATGAAACACCGAGTTGAAAAATACAGCTTCTGGGCAGTATTCTCTCTTACACTCAATGCAAAGAGAGACCGGGGCCAAGGATTTCTACCTGGTGGTGGACACCATTGGTTGCTTGAGGCAGTGGCAAAGCTGCCTGCAGAAACAAGGTCCTGGAGATTATCACAGCAGCAGTTTGCACCTTAGCTCCAACTCTCAGTGGCTGTCGCAAATAGGTTCAGAGCTTTTTGGATGTGCTAAGGCCATAGGTATGTGTGTACGTGTGCCCAGCCACAGAACTGCCGAAAATCAGGGCCAGAGGGGACCTTGGTAGCCTGAGCCTGACAATTCGCCAAGAATTTAAATACAAAGACTATCTAGATTTCTTCAAAAAAAAAACCAGAAAGACTATCTAAATGACTTTGTCACAGTTGTTTATTAAGTCAAGCAAATACTAGGGTAAACTACAAATATTTACGCATTGCTCTTTGCATGCAGATGTCTGTGTACAAGAGGTTTTTACTATTGCTTTTACCTACAGCTTCCAGCCCTCCTGGGGCATGGGCTGAGTTTGGCCTTGGAGGATTTCTGTGTTCAAAGTCTATTTTCTTATAATATTACTTTCTTTCTTCTGCTGGTCTCTATCTTTATTTCTACTATTTTAGGAGTAGGAAAAAAAGGAAGAGATAAACTGGGTAAAAAAAAAAACCCAAACCAAACAGGAAAAAAAAAAAAAAAAAGAGGGAAGAGAAAGGAGATGGAACCTATGCCCAACCTAGTAACTGCATGGAAAAGAAAAATCCAGTTCAACCAAATCCCTGGTGTGTCCAAGGTCTCAAATTTTCCTTTTGGAAACAAAAAGCTGTTTTGACTTTCAGGGAATTTAGGATTGGTGTATTGAAACCTTGAATGAAAACGTTTCTGTTAAGGATAGCCTTTTTGTTAGAAAGACCCTCTCCTGAAAAGTTCTGGAATGAACAATGACTGAATGGTGAAGGATCCACCTGTTGCTTCCCCAGCACCACTTGCTCCTCGGAGGTTCCCCAGTCTGTGCACTGGTCACAGGTACTCTGGGTTAGCAATTCACACCACTGCTGCTCCTCACAACACGGTTCTAGATCTTGCATTAATTAAAAATGTGGCCTTTTTACTTTCTCCAAAAGTCTCGTCACTGTGCGAATGCAGCCTGAGGGATATTTCTTTTCCTCTCCCAGCGAAGATTGCATAAGGATTGCTAGCACGTGGATCCAGTGCGTGGTGTGCGGCAGCCAAATAATCATGGATTTAAGAGTCCCTCAGCACTCATTCACACGCCAGACCGTAACTGCTCTGATTTTCCCCTTTCAGCAGCTGCAATACCCAGGCACAATGGGGTGAGTTAAGGTTAAGGATGTCGTTTCAGCTTTAACTTGGAATGTCCCGGCGTTGGTGGCCCCGAGCCAAATCCTTAACATTATTTTAATGTCGTTTTTCTTCTTCGTTTTATGTTTGCATACATTTAAAAACAGAGCAGGGGTTACTTATGTCACAGCTGTGCATACTTTCTAAGGCCAATGGATAAATACAGGCTTTATGCTCCAAGAGGAAATTTTTTGTAGGACCCAAAATACAAGTTGGTTGAGAGTTTGGATGGTGGATGAGATTGGCAGCTGGTGCGAGGAGCTGGGTCTCCCTTGATTTTGATGGAACCGGGGTGATTTATCTCTGCTGAGGATCTGGCCCTCTGTTCCTCTCTAAGCTCAGAACTTTTTTCTGGCTACTTGACATATATTTTTGTTTGTATAGAATTATCTGTCTCTTCCCACCCATTTCCTACTTCCTATCGTTCCAGATTTAGGGTTTAATTTTGCATGAACTGAATCTATTTATCTGATTGGGGTTTTTTTTGTTCCTAAAGAAAAATATTTATTTATTTTTAAGCCAAACAAGTGCTGCGTGTTTTGCGTTGGTACCCAAGTGGTTTGCTTGAAACCTTGGCTGAGTGAAGTTTTTCAATTTGTTTACTGGAATCTTCCCCAGCAACTTGACTAATTCTTCATTTTCTGATCAGGATTAATGATGTGCAAAAAGGTGTTTTAGTCTGTTATTCTGGTACCAAAGCACTGAGCCAATATCTATAGAACAAAGTGTCAAAGTACAAAAATGCTTTAGGACAACCTTTCAAACCAACCAAATAGTAGAGAAAAGTATTGTTTTGTTTTCTTTGTAACAAAATGCAGATTTTTAGGATTAATGTCTATTTTTCTTTTTCTCAGTTTTCTTGTTTTTATCCTGGGTGAACTCTTTGTTTTCCTTACAATCAGAAGGTCTTTGAAAATCTGGAAGTCGTATTTTTTGCCAAAACAATCTGGGATTTTAGTGGAGGAAGGTCACAGGGACCCAATGGCTACAACTTTAATTATATACATGGAGTCGCAATGGCAAAAATAAATGATAGTGATGCTGGTTGAGACTCTAGTGCAGTGTGCCTGGATCAAAATTCAGAGAGATCAGTGGAAGGTTTTCCGCTGACCTTAATAAGCTTCGGGTCAAGCCTTAGACCTGTAGGATGAAATTTATTTCCTTGCCATCTCTTTGTGTGCTGTGAGGCCATCTCAGAAGCTCAGCAACAGCACATATTCCCCCCTCCCATATTGCAGCTTGCTCTGCTTTCCTGTGGATCCCTCCGGAGGGGTGGAAGATGTGACCGTGATGCTCATTTACGGATGCAGGGCATGAGTTCCACCCCAGAGCATCTCCATGTGGTTCCTGTCATCTGGGGTTGGAGGGAGATGAAACATTGATGGTTCCTTGGCCCCAGTGCAGCTGGCTGTGCAAGTGGGGCTTCTTAAGGCAGTCACGCTATCCCTGCCCCACACAGGCTTCTCGGGGGAGCACTACTGCTCAACCCAAAGATGTCCTGTCAGGATTAAACCTAAGGAAAGCATGCCAGGGCTTGAAGGATGCTGCATTAGTGTGGACTCTCACTCTGTCATTTCATGTGAGAAAAGTGATAGGCGTTTAGAAATTCCTGCTAGTGAACAATGGGAAAACCCTTTCCTAGAAGGGGAAAAGGCTACCAGGCCAGGAGTTAACAAAGCTCACGGACAGAGCTTTAAGACAGAAGTTAAGGGGGAAGGGGATAAAACCAGGCCTGCTGGTGATGGGCCTGAGGGTAAAGGGCCAAGGACAGGGGTGAAATCAATAGCCCAGCTTATGTGCATCTACACTAATGCAACAAAGAGGATGAGCTAGAAGCTATTGGGCTACAGGACAGCTATGACATAGTCGCCATCACGGAAGGCTTTACAAAGGGATCTGGCCTTGGATCAATGGGCCAAGGCCAACAGGATGAGGTTTAATAAGGCCAAATGCCGGGTCCTGCATTTCGGTCACAACAACCCCGGGCAGCGCTACAGGCTTTTGGGGAAGAGTGGCTGGAAAGCTACCCAGCAGAAAAGGACCTGGGAGTTTTAGGGGACAGCTGGCTGAACGTGAGCCAGCAGTGTGCCCAAGTGGCCAAGAAGGCCAACAGCATCCTGGCCTGTGTCAGGAACAGCATGGCCAGCAGGACTAGGGAAGTCATTGTGCCTCTGTATTCAGCACTGGTGAGGCCTCACCTCGAGTACTGTGTTTCAGTTTTGGGCCCCTCACTACAGGAAGGACATTGAAGTGCTGGAGCGTGTCCAGAGGAGAGCCACCAAGCTGGTGAGGGGTCTGGAGAACAAGTCCTACGAGGAGAGGCTGAGGGAACTAGGCATGTTTAGTTTGAAGAAGAGGAGGCTGAGGGGGGACCTCATTGCCTTCTACAGCTCCCTGACAGGAGGGTGGAGAGAGATGGGGGTTGGCCTCTTCTCCCAAGGGAATAATGACAGGAGCAGAAGAAATGGTCTGAAGTTGGGGCAGGGGAGGTTTAGATTAGATATTATGAATAAATACTTTACTGAAAGAGTGGTCAGGCACTGGAACAGCCTGCCCAGGGAGGTGGTAGAGTTGCCATCCCTGGAGGTATTTAAGAAACGTGTAGACGTGGCTCTTCAGGGCATGGTCTAGTGCCCAAGATTATTGGTTTGTGGTGGGGTGTTATGTGTGGTGGTGTTGGTGTGGGGTTTGGTTGGTGGGTGCTTTTTTTTGTGTGTTTTGTTTTGTGTTTGGTTGTTTGTTTGTGGGTTGTTTGTTTTGTGGTTTTTTTTTTTGGTTTGTTTTTTTTTTTTTATATGTGCTTGGACTCGATGGTCTCAGAGGTCCCTTCCAACCATGGAGATTCTGTGATTCTGTGATAATTGCGGTGTCTACGGTCAATGTAATACTGATTTGACTCTCTGGGTAGATGTATTTCAAAAGTGTTCTTCATGTTGGTGCTGGTACAGCAGTTGGTGTGTTCTTAAGGGGAAAAAATGTTGCATACTCCTTTCCTTAGAAATCTGTATTCTTATAAAAAAATACATATTCTCTATTTCTGAAAGTAAGAAAGGGAGGAGGAGAGCACAAAGCAGCAAGCAGGAGAAAAGTCCTATTCTGAGCAGCCAGTGGGTTTATTCCTTTTGGATGTTTTGTTCATGCTGTGCTCCACCGGAGCCTGGAGAGCAGAGCGGTGGGGAGCAGAGGACCCTGCCTGGTGCCGCTCTCCTCGCTCTGCGGGGCTGCTCCTGCCAAAATTGGGGGCTTTCTGAGCAGAGGGGGTATGTGAGGTAAAGCTTCAAGGGGCAGTTTCCTGCTTTGTTGGCAAGAAGCAGAAAGACATTATGTATCCTGTCAAGCTCTATGCTTTTTTTCTCTTTTTCTTATTTTTTTTTTCATTTTTTTTCTCCCATTCCTGGCGTCTGAACTGCTGCATCTTGCTCAAGCGCTGACACTGGCCATGAGGTCAAAGCCTCCCCAGGAGGTGGAGCTGGAGGGGCAGATAGTGGCAAGGTGTCCCATTCAGGCCATTCTGTTTTCGTGGCACTGGAGGGTTAAAATGTTTACATTGCCCTTGCGAGATGTGCCCTGATCTGAGAAAGCATTGCCTTGCAGAAGGGCCAGGAACTGTCAGGTGGATGTGGTGGTTCTCCATGGATGGTGTGCTGGTTATCCAGGGACATGCTGGTTCTCCACAGGTGGTGTGCTAGTTATCCATGGATATGCTGGCTCTCCAAGGGTGGTGTGCTAGTTACCCATGGATATGCTGGCTCTCCAAGGGTGGTGTGCTAGTTATCCATGGATATGCTGGCTCTCCAAGGGTGGTGTGCTAGTTACCCATGGATATGCTGGCTCTCCACGGGTGGTGTGCTAGTTATCCATGGATATGCTTGTTATCCCTGGGTAAACCGGTTATCCCTGGGTGTGCCAGAGCAGTTGACTCTTGCCACCTTGTTTCTCCGGTGCTGCCCCGGTCTCCGTGAGCTGGCCAGCAGTGAGGACAGTAACTTTTTCTTCACGTGCTTAGTAAAATGCGGCAAAACTTAGCAAGCCATTTGGAGTGCTGTGTGCTGAGAGCTCCACGGGTTTTGTGTGCAATGTGAAACCCTTTATTTGGGGGCATCCTAACCGAGGGCTCGTGCTCACTCTGGCCATGCAGACTATCATTGATATTGTGCCAATAAGAAAGCCAGTAACATCCTGGCTTGTATTAGAAATAGTGTGACCAGCAGAAGCAGGGAGATGATTGTCCCCCTGCACTGGTGAGGCCACACCTTAAGTATTGTGTCCAGTTTTGGGCACCTCAATACAAGAGAGATCTTAAGGTGCCGGAGCGGGTACAGAGGAGGCATCGAAGCTGGTGAAGGGCCTGGAGCGTAAATCTTATGAAGAACAAGTGAGGGAACTGGGACTGTTTAGTTTGAGGAAGAGAAGACTGAGGGGTGAACTCATCACTCTCTACAACTACTTAAAAGGACACTGTAGAGAGGTTGGTGCTGGTCTCTTCTCACAGATAACTAATGACAGAATAAGAGAGAAAGGCTTGAAGCTGCAACTGGGTAGGTTTAGACTGGACAGTAGGAAACAATTCTTCACAGAGTGGTCGGACACTGGAATAGGCTGCCCAGGGAGATGGTTGAGTCACCATCCCTCAATGTGTTTAAGAGTCGTTTAGATGGGGTGTTGGAGGACATGGTGTAGGGGAGAACTTTGTAGAGTTGGGTTTATGGTTGGACTCAATGATCCCAAGGGTGTTTTCCAACCTGAATGATTCTATGATATTGAAATATGAATTTGTTGTGTGTGATACTTCTGTTTGCCACCCAGTAATTTATGACTCTGTAAAAGCTACAGCTTTCATTGTCCTGACCCACCAAATTGCTTTAGAGGTGTGTGAGGGACATATTCTTACAATTTCTACATGTACCTGCACATTCGCACTGGTCCTTGGGGGTTAATTCTTATTGCCCATACCATGATTCCTGCAGATACTTCAGATACTCAGAGGCGATCAAGGGTTGTGTGTGGATCTGAATCTTGTACTTGCAACAAAGAACAAGGAGGAATCAGGGCAGGTAAAAGCAAACCAATTCAAAATGAGCACAGTGAAATCTTTACAGAGTTTTGCCCCTTGATTTCAAGGAGAGGAAGCTCCTAGTGGAAGCTTTCAACAGTGTCAGCAATTTTCCACAAAATAAGAGCCGTGTTTGGAAAAGCATTTTCCCCATAAGAAAATGGTTTAATCTGAAAAATAATTTCAGCCATCTCTGGTATGATTTGAACTTCATTTTGGAATAATCTATAATTCTAAATTCTAAATCTACAACCTGAGCATACTGGGAACTAAAAGGTATTCTTCCTTTTCAGAGAATGCTGTCTGTTAGTTGAAAAAATTAAACAGAAATCTGTTATACAGGTGCAGGCATCAAGGACAGCATCTTTGTGCAGCCCTGCAGCCCGGGTGCTTACACCTTCCTCGCAGGGTGCAAATTGTTAGTTTTTATTTTTTTTAGAGCCTTGCTCTTTATCCTGAGTGAAAAAGCCATCAGCGATGTGCGAGTGCTGCTTCTGAATAGTGGGATCCAGTACCAAAATCTGTGTCGTTGCATCCCCATTTCGGAGGTGCCTCTCGCTGTTACAACCGACTGACTTTTTCCGTGGCACATGGTTTGTGGGGGTGAGAAGGAGTGTGTTACAGACATCATCTGCTGAAATTACTGCTTCTCTTAGGCAGAGGAAATTCATCCTAATTTACTGAATACCACAGCAGTTCTCTGTCTGAAACAATCACCCTTGTGATGGACACAATTTTAGCTGTCAGTAGGAATTGAAACTATGTCCAAGAGCTTGAAGCTATAACTGAAAGGAAAACTAAAAACATGAATTAGTTGGCTTAAACCCTTTAGCAGAGAACAGAAGTGGGGTTGCATTTTCTTTGGGCCAGACAAGTTTCACTCAGGTAGCTTACGGAGTGAAGGTGTCTCTGGTAGATGGCTGTACAGGGATAAATCCTGTCCTCAACTGAGCTAAAAAGCCCCACCAAGCTCTTAACTTGAGGAAGCAGATCCAGGGCCGTGCTGCAGATCCTTCTGACAGGGTTGTTTCAAATGTAAATTGTTTTACTTGCAGTTCTTAGGGGCTGCTGAACTGTAGTGCCAATTAAGTCCGAGACAGAACAAATGCTGGGAAAGAATAATATGAATTTTTCTAAAGGTGAAGAAGTATTATTATTCTCTTCAATGGCAGTAAGCAGGTAGCATACTTACTGTGGCAATACGTTTTTTAATTATTTTGTTGTAGTGGTGGAAAGTACCAATCATATGCTGAACTAGTCAAGTCGACTCTCTTGCAGAATGAAATCTGGCCAGATTTACAGCTATGGAGGGAACATTTGACTCAGTTGAATAAATAGCATCAGCAAACTTGCTGTCTTTGTAGTCTTGGTCAAAACTTCTCCATTTTCCAAGAAGGGAGGCAGATGGACTCACCCAGAGCTCTGTCCGTTTGTATCAGCGACTGAAATGGATCAGAGTCAGAAGTTCAGTGGATAGAGAAATGACTCACTTCTTTTTTTTTGACAAACAATAAAGTCATTCAGCTGAAGTGGAGACAAGTCATATCTGATATCATATTTTTATATCCTTTTTGCTTATTATAATTTATTTTCTTCAGATTGATATTGCACAGAGAAATATGATGCATTGTTCTGAAATTAAATTTGAATCTGCATCAAGGCAATTTAATTCCTCTTGGAGTTGGTGGATAAAGGACCAAGCGTAACTTTCAGTAATTCCCTTGCTCATAGTTGGCTTTTTCTCATGCACAACAATTTAAAACAAAATCACTTTCTCTAATGAGAGACCATAAATTATTACTTTAATGAGACACTTGAAGTTTGAAGAGTTGAATTCCCACGTTCTTCTTATCTATAAGCCGGGTACCTCAAGGGATGAGGAACGATCCATAGTGCTGAATTTCTGTGTTATAACATCGCTCGGTATTAAGATGATTATTACAATATCATTAAGTCCCAGATGGGAATCTGGACTTCAGTATACTGAGTATTGTTTCCATCTAATGTGAGAGTCTTAAAATGCCTAGAATTGAAACAAAAATTGGGAGGGGAACTTGGATCTGCCCAAAACCAAAGAGCAATGTGGTGACATAGTTTCTCACAGTTCCTCCTACGCTGTTCCTACAAGTGCACTGCTTTGTGTTTCAGTAACTTATTTTTCATGTAGATATTGACAGCTTGCACAAAAATACTATTTGTGAAAGGATGACTTATTTCCTTAGCTAACTAGCAGGTTGTGATGGGGTATAAAGAAGCAAGGATTAAAAAAACAAAAGTGATCACGGTGAAGTCAGTTCCACGGATCTTCTGTAGCACGGCCTGTGATAGCTCCACAGATTGATTCTTTTCTACTCAGGAACAAATTGTGGGTTATCAGGAGTTCTGGTTTGATGTACAGGGGGTGGGGGTGGGGAATCCAGCGCAGCCTTTGGTCAGTTATCCTCATGGTTAAACATCCATTGTATCAAACCCAACCCTACTTTTTCCACTGAGATGTTCAGTGCACTCTTCTAGGTGTTGGCAGGTCTGCTGCGTGGCCACCAAGAGTGGCAGATACTTTGCGCCCTTGTAAGCATTGAGGGGGAGTACACTGGCAGGGAGTAATCTGGGCTGTGTGTCCTTGGGCTCTGCATCATGGCTGTTATTTCTGCCTCTCATGGGGACACTACAAGTTCCTCTTGACCTCACCCTGTTGGGGAGAGTCTTTCCCTGGAGGGAGGGACCATTTGCAGCATCCCCGCTGTGGTGGTGGTGTACCACTCTTCCATGGTTCACCTGCCTGGCCAGAGGATTCCTCTCAGCTGGGTGAATGTCCAGGGGGGTTCTCCCTTCTGAGGTTTTCAGAAGTCAGCTCAGACAGGTCCTGGCCAGGGAGACAGCAGAGGTTGTGGGTGACAGCGTGTGGCCACACTGCAGTGAGCGCCAGTGAGACATGTACGGCGTTTCAATAGAAGGTCATTCTTGGGGAATATTTGAAGGGGGGCCATATAACAGTTGTGGCCAAAGAGGCTTATGTATCTATAGGGAATGAATATTTACACAATTATGTATTTATATATACAATTGTATACTGAATAAATAGCACTCAATCTATTGATGATGCAAATGCTGCAGTGACCAGCCCAGTATATTCTTTGCTGACATTCCTCAATCATAAGTAATGTAATAACAGTAGGGAGTATGATTGCTAGGTTATTCTTTTTTTCTTGGAGAAAGGCAGTTTTATTTCATTTATTCTCCATAAACTGTCCAGTTGCTGGTATGATCGCAATACAATTTAAGGTATTAGCATATTTATGAACCAGCATGTGTTCTAGCGAACCGTTTCTAGTTGGAGTCAAATCTATTACTGGTCCTTTGCCTCTGCCAAGACCAGCCCAGGGCAGAGCTGTCTCAGCAGACTTTATGTATGTGTCTTCTTTTCAGAAGATGTGTTTTTTGCAATGTGGACTTTCATTTATTAAGTATTCATACAGCACTTAGTATCATGAAAATCCTAATCTGATTGATTTCTAGCATTTGGGTGAAAGAAACATTATGCAATAACAATCATTGTCCCTTGTTGCCTTTCAGGCACTTGAAAATTCAAGCAGACTGCATTCTTAAAGGAGGGCTAATATGAAAATTAAGTAGAGTTGTTCTGCACAGAGAACCAGTGTTTCTCAAATGCTTTCAAAACCATAAAACAATCTGTGAGTAGCCAACAAAAAAGTATGTTAACAATGGCCAAATCAAACAATGATTCAGAATTTGAATTAAAGGTCATAAAAACCTTATATGCATTAATCACGGAGCTCTGGTATGAATATTAATAGCAGCTGAGAGCTGCTGAATAGATGTTTTAGCTTAATCTTAAGCATTAATTAAACATTAATTAAAACTTAACTCTGTAAATACTTTATAGCTAAAAGGCTGTAATAAGGGCTAGGCTGGACAAAGGTGTGGGCTATTAGTGCCTCTTCTTTGAGTTAGGTGTCTCACCAGTAGCACTCAGATTGGTGTGAAAATATGATTTAGGAAACCATATTTGCAATATCTCAAAGAGCTATATATCTTGCATAAGGTCCTTGGAAAACTAGACTTTAAGATTTTTGTGAGAAGGTTAGATTTTCAAACTGCTACTACTATTACTGCAGTTATCTAAACGATTTCTGCACCAAGGTTATATCAGGACACTTTCTTTCTGCTCTAACCCAGCTCTCAAGGAGTTCTTTGTGGACAAGATCTGGTGCATGATATAAATGGCAGCGGCTCAGAATGGGTGGCTTAATGGCTAATTTGGTTCTCACCTTTAAATCTGTGAAAAATCCAAAGGAAATGCCAAAAAATGTGAGTCAAGCGTGTCAAGTGTTGTTTACATTTATGAATCTGCTGAAAATACAATTTTAACTCGGTTTGCAGATACTGAACACTTTTCGCTCTGCAGAAATAGAAGCCTAAACCCTTCTTTACTTGGCATGTTAGTGATTCTACAGATCTTCGTTTCTTTCTACTTCTTCTCTTCACTGTTACTACAAATAATTTTGCTTGATCTTGATATTATGGTTTAATGTTATCTATAGGAAAGAGGGACAATAGCTTGTTAGATAAACTTGGGGAATTAGATGGAAATGAACCATGAAGGTAAAGAAAATGAACCTGTGGAAACAAAGCTGTGTTTGAAGTGACTGGCAGAAAATCCTGCGAAGGGGGCTGGGAGCCCTGCGGCGCTGCTTAATGCGGCTCGGGATTGCTGGCCCATTGCAGACACCCAGATCCCTGTGTCTGCAATGCCCAACAAAAGGGGGCTCCAATTTTGAATTGAGTCCCTGGTTATTTGCCCAATAAAAGCAATGGATATATTAATGTTAAGCGGGAAGGATCGGTACATGTCAGCAGGCAGCAAATGCCCTTTTCTTGTAATTGTACTTATCGAGGGTAATAGTCAGATGAAATTACCTAATATTCTTTTTTCTTTTTTTTCCTCCCTGAATTCCTGTGCTATTCGCTGACACGATGTAGGGTGCTTTCTGTAGTGTCTCCTAATGAGCTGTGAGAGTGTAAAGGGTGCAAGCGGTTCTTAGTTGACCTTGTTGGCCTGAATTCACATTAGTTGGAGATGTTGTAGAGGTCAGCCCTCTGTTTCATTTCAGGAACTGCTCAATATCTGTTTTAGTAATTCACTGCTGTGAAAAGATGATTTAGCGTTTCAGATAAAAACACCTTGTCCTTAAAATGTACTGGATGCCTCTTTTTGGACAGTGTGTGATTCCAGGGCTCAAAAGCTTGCTTTAGGAAGCTTGGGATTTTCACATGAGGGATTATGTAACCAAAAGACCTTACGCATCTTGAAAATCTCAGCTGGAACATCTGCTGGCACGTGTATACAGCCAGGAGAAAGCGTGTGTTGTTCTGCCGAACTTACACATGAGCCTGAACCGCGGCCAGCGGGGAACTTGGACAGGAGATGTCTGCAGAATGAACTATGGACCCGCTGATGGGAGCGGGCGTTCCTGAGGAGCAAGAGTCTTCCTTCACGGTTTGACGCTGTATCGACAGCACACAGTACTGTTCTTCAGAAGAGATCTTGGAAATCTGTAAAATCAAAATTCTACCTCTGGGTTGCAAAAAAGGTCTTTGCAAATGTCGAAGACGTAGTCCCAGAGTGCTGGCTGAATTCCAGGAGGCATAAACTTTATTTGTGCCAAGCCTCCTTTGCGTAATTTCCAATGGATGAGATAAACTTGATGTGTTTTGCTGTACCTGAGGAGCCGCCGTGCTCCGCCTTTGTGGTGACTACATTTTGATGGCAGACAAAGTGCAAAGTATGTTCCGTTGGGTTCCTTCCAGATAAAAATGCCATGCGAATTTATTCTTTACACTAGATTTATTTATATCCCAGCTGATGTGATAGTAGAGGAGAAGTGGATCCTCAGGAGATGGAAATTAGTGAATGCCCATTCTTGTCTGCCAAGAATCTGCCCAGGATGTCTTCAATCACACTCTTCAAGTTGTGATCAGACAGAGCCATATCTCCCTCTTCCAAGATCTTTTAATCAAGCACTTGGTTCTTCATTTAAACCACCTTCTGAGTCCAGAAGAGGTTTTCTTTGCTGGCCTAAGAGACAGTTAATCTTTAAAATTGCTCGTTCTTCCCCGTCTGCCCTTGCATGGTGTTCCTGTCCCCTGTTCTGCTGCGTGGAGGCTGAGACATCCTTGTGGTAGAGGACAGCCACCCTGGCCACGTCCCGTGGCAAAGCTGGCTGTTGTCCTCGCAGCACAGAACAGGAGAAATCCACGTGCTCGAGGGAAGTGCTGGCTGTCTTGAACTTCCCTGCCTGCCTCGTGCAGATCTCCAGCCCTGCAGGTGAGCCCGCAAAGCACACAGTCCCCTGAAACCCTCTTAATAGTGTTTTATTGATAGGCTACTAGTTTACGCTATTTGAATAACTGAATGCAAATAAAAATCTGTGAGAACGAAAGGTCATGTAGGCTGAAAAACCGAGCATCTGAAACTTATGAAGAGCTTTCCCTCTGCACAAAGAGGCAGCCCTGGTTTGGAAAAGTTTCAGTAAAAATATTAATATCTTCATGGACAGGAATAATCTGGATTATTCCAAATTTCTCATGAGAAAGGCTCTGTTTTTTATAGATATTCTTTTATCCAACAACAAAGAATTCTAAATTATATAATAGCTGAAATTAGGCTAAATTTAGAGAGACATCAAGTAAAAGTGTTCTAAAGCAAAACAGGGTATCTTTAAAGTCTAAAAGGAGAGCATTCCACTTTACCCAAACTGTTTTTATCCTCCCTTTCCTCATTAGCTTTTTGCTCCATACAAACTTTCTGCAATTTCAGCTTTTTTGGTCTGGTTTGGGCATAGGGGTGGGAGGGAAGGGAGAATCTTCAAACTCCTGAGAACCATTTCTGTCCAGAGGTGAGAGCAAGAGAGAAATCCCTCTGGGTAGTGAGAGGAGGTGGATATGACACATCCACTCCAAAGGGACTCCAGAAAGTCTGTTCTACCTTTACATCGCTACAAAGGGAATTAACTTCCCTCTTACCCCCGATGCTGGCTCATGGTCTGCATTTCTCATGGCTGCTGTTTTATTTGTATTTTACCTAGAGGAAGTACCATTCTGATTAGTTCTTAAGGCTTCCTGTGGAAGTTCCTTCATTCTGAGGTTAGGGAAGCTTCATTCTGCTGAAAAGTTTCTGAGGAAAGGGGGAGCCGGCAGAGCAGGGAGCTTGTTCCCGAGGCTGGGCTATGCTTTAGATCCATTTTGTTTTCTCTAGTGGCTTGATTATTACAGTTGCACTTTAATTTTTGCACAGGGTTGTGCACATTTCAGGCAATGTAAATATATACATTGGCATGCTTATTAGCTCTGCTGTTTAAGTTACGGATATTTGATAGTGTATAATAAAACCAAGTGGTCCTGTGTACCATTTGTCATGCTGAGCTTGGACTCATCTCTTTGTACTCCCACTCCACCCTTTCCAACTTCATTATATTCCAAACGCTCCTCCTTGCTTGGAGCAAAATCAATCCTCGTTTTGCATTGGGTGGAAGAGGAGAAATGTGTGCTGGGATTCTTCTCAATGCACAGAGTTGTGTGCGGACTTAATACTCGCTTAAACGATAAGCGTGGGGTTTCCCTGGGGGGGACCATTGTAAGGTCATGGTCACAGCCTCAGCCCCCACGTATTAAACCGTAGAAAGAAGTGGAAACACGAGAGGGTCCTTTCCACTTATCAGGCAAGAATACTACTGCGAATGCTGCTTTCCTGAGCTGCCACACGCTGCAGGCAGAATACTAAGCCTGTGTTGGGGTGGTGGCAGAGAATGGATTTTTCTAACTGAGGATGAAAGTCACTAGGTGGGCTTTAGGGGATGGTATTTATACCTGCACGACCTCAGAGATGTTAAAAAATGTGGCTTTCTAATTTCGTTGGCAGTCAGGTGCTGATTTACCTGTATGACGTGCTACGGTGAGATGCCAGTGGTGAAGCAGAGATGGGAGAAGCCCCAGTATAAACGTCAGAGGGTTTCGTGGCCCCAGACCATGGGGCCATGCAGGAGTGCATGCTCCACAGTTTATGCCAATCAGGAGGAAAAAATGTCCCCGAGACCTTCCATGGTATTCCCAGTGTGGGTGGGTTATTGGGGTGCACATTGTTCTCAGGGGTATCCTTGGCCCTCACCCCATTCTCTTCCCACAAAGACCAATGGCTCAAGCAAACCCTCAGAGTTTTACTCTGAAGCTCTTGGAATTGTCCATCACTGCCAAAAGAAAGGATTTGCTGACAGTCAGAATCCTATTGGCAAACCTAGGTGGATTTATGATCTTGGGTGGAAACCAATTTGAACTATAATTTTACATGAATCTGATCCCTCTCCTGAGCCAGGCAAAACTTCATGATTCTGGCTGATTTTTCACACTCGGCTGTTGAGTGTTTCTGGTCACAACTGAGCTGCAGATAAAACTCTGGGCCCGTGACTCTGTGCAACCCAAAACTTCAAGCCCATGCAAATAGACACAACTCTTATCCCTGCTTCTTGATGTCTCAGGCTGTAGGTTGAGTTTCTTGATGTCTCCTGCTTGGTTGCCTTTTCCGCAGAGCAGCACATCGGGAGTGGGCTCCAGAATATAAATGGAGTAACATGGTTAAAGCATGTGCCACCATCTCATGCTATGACAATTGTTATAATTACTAAAGGCACTGCAGTGTGACCTCCCCTACTCCTCCTTCCACTATTTAACACACACACCTCCCCCCAAACCCCAAATCCAGTGCTATTTGGGGACCAGCAATTTTGGGTATTCTGGGTTCAGTTTCTGCTCCAGACCCTTGGTGTGAACACGGAAAATCACTTCAGGGTTGCCTAAATGCAGGCAGAAGAGTTAAGTGGGTGCAGTCGAGTCCCCCGCAGATTTTCTGCATGCTGCAGCCACTGTTTGTAAACAGGGATACACATAATAGGTTGGGAAATCAGCTCCAAAACAACAGGCATTGTTTGTGTGCTGAGTAACTCTAGTGATCAATTAGGATCTGGGAAAAAAACATGTTGTGTCCAGATGAATGTAAAACCAGAGCCTCCCCTGCCAAAAACTCCAACTGATACCTTTGGAACTAAGGAGAAGTTTAGTTAACTTTTTTCCCTATATTTGATTTAGCTTGTGAGTGTTGGTTTTGTTGTGTTTTGGTTCTTTTTTTTTTTTTTCAAATTTCAGCAAACTAATGAGAAATGTTATAAAAATAATGAATTATCAAGTCGACGCTGGCTCATTGTCCCCCTCCCTGTGTCGCGACAGGAATGTGACAGGGTTGTGTTGACACTGGTCAGAGCTCTATACGTGTCCCCTCGTTAGCAGGCGATGCAGGGGTCTGACTTGCTCAGGTGCTGAGCACCAAAAATAAGCAGTGATGCCCGTCGGTGTGATAGGAGCCCACTGGTGCCTTGTGGCTCTGGGCAGCGACAGAAACCAGGCTCTGGTGCACCTGGCTGGGGCCAGAAGATCTGCAGGTGAGCCACGGTAAAGATGAGGGTTCGTACAAGTCACTTCCATCTCTGTTCCCTGTAATATGAGGGACTATTTCTCAAAATCTCTTTCCTACCTGTCACATCCGTGGGCATCGGGGCTTTGTCTCTGCTCCCACATCGCTGAAGGCAGCACTGTCCTCTCCTTCCCGAGTTAGAGAACAAGCCCTATGAGGAGAGGCTGAGGGAACTGGGCATGTTTAGCTTGGAGAAGAGGAGGCTGAGGGGAGATCTCATTGCCTTCTACAACTACCTGAATGGAGGGTGTAGAGAGGTGGGGATTGGCCTCTTCTCCCAAGGGAATAATGACAGGAGCAGAGGGAATGGTCTGAAGTTGGGGCAGGGGAGGTTTAGATGAGATATCAGGAAGAATGACTTTCCTGAGAGAGTGGTCAGGCACTGGAACAGCCTGCCCAGGGAGGTGGTAGAGTTGCCATCCCTGGAGGTATTTAAGAAACGTGTAGACGTGGCTCTTCAGGGCATGCTCTAGTGCCCGGGATTGTTGGTTTATGTTGGTGGGTGGGTGGGTGTGGGGTGGTTTTTTGTTTGGTTTATTTTTATTTTTTTTTTTGTGGATGGACTCGATGATCTCAAAGGTCCCTTCTAACCATGAAGATTCTGTGATTCTACCTGTGCCAGCTCCTTCTGGAGCTGCCTTGGTGACTTCAGAGCTGCTCAAGGTCAGTGACCACGCAAGGACAGCGGCAGATTGTTTGCGATCTGAGAAAGACGCTTCAGTTGCTAAATGGATTTGAGTCGAGTTTGTTTTGTATCATTCTGAAATAACCACCACTCAAACAATTGTAATTCTTCTGATGTCTTTCTGGAAAACATTGGGCTTGTTTGGCAGTGCAGTATTGTGTGAATAAATATGTACCAAGCATCAAAGTCAAGGAGGGGAGGGTGAGATCTCAAATAATTATGTAAATAAATCCACGTAGTGCACTCTGATATTGGCTACCACGTGCATTTATATTAATCAGTATGGGCATTACTGACAAGTGAATCTACTCGGCTTTGTTCTCCTGAAGGTTTCAAAATTAATGCTTCATTTTGCTCTGTGTTTCTCTGTAAGGGATGCAGGGTGACACCAAGACTGCCTTACCCCAGCGTCCCCTTCAGGTGTCTCTGGGAGGCTGAGACCAATCAAACTTTGCATAAATAAGAGCACTTGGCATGAGAGAGTTTACAAGCTTCATCCAGCACTTAAAAAAAACACATTGGGAAAAAATAAATACACTCGTTTGCTGGAATGGTATTTATTTGTCGATCTCATCTTGACCTCTTTGAGGAGGCTAAAGGACGTTCAGTGACTGTAAAGTGCAAAGACTTTTGTATATATCCCCAGATGAACTTTTTCGATGCTCCACTGACAACATCTGTAATTCGGCCAGCCCAAGTGGCTCTCCATTTTCCTTTATCCAAAGAACTCGTTTGTTTGTCCAGGATTTGGCACCCGTGCTTAATCACAGAAGAAGTGATAAAAAACAGTTGCTCTGTGATATTTTCCCCCTGAACTATTAAGCCATTGAAGTACATTGTAAGAAGATGGGAAATCTTCCAGTTTGGTGGTGACAGAGGCTGCCTAAATTGTGAAGTTAGATCCTTATTCCAACTTCCAATTTGGTTTCACCAAAGCCAGGGCTGGTAACTGGCCTGAGGAGAGGAATGAGAGGACATGAGTAATGTGGCAGGAGGTGAAGATGACCAGGAAGAAGGTGTGAGAGTGTTCTTTTGGAAAGCAGGGAAATAATGAAAATAGCAGTTAGAAGTGATGTTTTCTGTTGAGAAGTTTGAGTTACGTGGCAGTCAGCCCACTTGTTAACGTCCTAAGGATAGGAGCGAGGAGTAGGAGGTGGAGGAAGAAGGGATCGTTACCATCTTCTAATTCAGGGTCCCAGAAAACGGGAACTTTACTCATGACTAGGGCACAAAATAATGGTAGATGAGAAGGAGCTAAGTATCTCTCTGCTGTTAAATTCTTAAAGAGATGCTGTATTGCTTTCTTGGAAAGGCAGATTTCTCCCGTGCCAGAAGGGACCAGCGCATGGATGACTCCAGGGAAAGAAAATCCATGGGGCAGGAAGGGCCACGGTGGGAGCATAGCAGGCTCTGACTTGTTAGTGGGAATTTACCCAGCTTCTCTATTTTTCTTTGCAGGTTCCAGGTGACATGTGTGATTGCTGATTGCATTATAGCTGGGGAGATTATTTGCAGTAGAGTAGAGCAAGTGTAATAAGCCTTTAAACTGGGACGGTGGTGTGGGTCCTCCTGTTTCAGTCTTTATTGATGCAGAATAGTCTGAGAAAGTCCATGCATTATTTTCAGTTCCTGGTGTAAGAACATCACGCAGAATCATTTTATTCATGCTCTTGGCTTTTTTTCGTTGCTGTAGACAGGGATCTATGTGTTCATTGTTTCCTGAAGGTGAGCAAATATGCACCGTCTGCATTGTTAAAATTCACTGCACCTCCAGTTGTTAAGATGCTCAGCGAGAGCAGCATTGGTAAATTGATTAATTAGATCAATTACTTAAGAGGGTTTTTTTTTTTCCCTTCTGTTTGCACAGTTTGCTTCAAATGCCAGTGTTCAAAATAGCACTGCCTGAGTTAGAGGTAGGAATGATTACTTGTCTGGTTAGGTGTCTCCTCGGGCCAAAACACTACACGTTGTCCCTGTTCCATGCTGGTGCCTTTGGCAATTATCGTATGGGCACAGAACCATGTACTGGTGAGTAAAGTACTTGGGTGTTCACAGAATGTGCTCTTACTGCTGCTTAGCACTGTTTTTCTACCCCTCCTATTTGCTGCGTTTTATTAAGCGTGTATTATATGCAAATAAATATGTTTATCGATAGATTGTTCATGCGCCTTTTACGAAGACTGTAAAGGCAAAACGGGTGTATTTTATATGGTGAACAATCACACCAAAGCTTAAAAAGATAGCTTTCAGGAGGGTAACTGGAATAGACTTTAAGAATTGGGAGAAAAGATCTCCTGGGAGGGTGAGCTGAGCACAAAGTGACTTCAGGAAAGCTGGCAGGCCCGTGGGGGAGTCTCAAGGGCAGGAGTTCAAGCTCTCCCATTCAGAAAGTATAGTAGGGGACTAAATTGGTTTAACCATGAGCTCATCGTTGACCTCAAATGCAATAAAGAATCATGCAATAAGAGGAAACTAGGTCAGGCTCCCAGAACGAGAACAGAAGTGTAGCGGGAACATAGCCGAAATCAGAAAGGCCAAAGAACTAAATAAAGATATAATGTTTAAGAGCCATTGGCAGTAACTAGATATCATTCTGTTTCGCTGTTACAAGAGGCTGCTCTGTTATACAATGGGGAAAGAAAGCTATCAACGTATCAGCACTGAAGATAATTGTTTAATGTCTTTTCTTCGTATGAAGTTCAACGCTAATTAGATGATTTCTGTAATTAGGACTAGTTATAAATCAGTAAGGTCCCAACCTAGAAATCTGAAAATGGGTAAGGCCAACCTGGATTATTTAGGTGTTTTCAAATTGGTTGGAATTATGAATTTAATTTTAGACTACTTTAAAAAAAAAAAAAGGTATTTCAGTGCTGCAAGTGGGGTTAACTTGCAAAGGAGAGAATCAGAAGCCTGCAAGAAGACTGGTACAGTGAATATTCTTAAAAAGAAGAAAGAGGAGGAGTTGGGGAGCTAGAGATCCACCAACTTAACCTTGATTTCTGGAAAAGTACTTGAACAAGTACTCCAACAGCCTCTTTTAAACACCTACAAGATAACAGGGGTAAGAATTACATGCCCAAAATCCCCTGATAACTTCCTTGTGCGTCATGGCAATGGGTCTGGAGGGCAGAGAAGCAGCAGCAGATTTATGTGTTCAGATTTCAGTGAGGTCTGTGGCAGCGTCTCAGTGACATCATAAGTGAGTTACAGAAACATTGTCTTAGTCCATCTAAGATCTTAATTACTTTCAGGAGGGCTATTGTCTCTTTTTTAATTGGAGTGAGGATCTAGAAGGCTTACCCTAGGCTTTACCTCCTGGACTTTCTTCTTAAAGGCTTTAGTAAGTGTATAAAGTGAGGTGGGATAAATCTATCCCAGTGCCAGTGTTCAGTGCTGTCACTGCAGGGGAGTCTCTTGGCTCCATGGAGTTTCCAACAGAACCACGAATGGAGGTTTCTTCACACTCGATCCCATTGGTAGCATGCTGAACCCTCTCCAAGGAGAGAGGAACCCCCTCTCCAGGTGTTTGGTGTTTGCCTTGCTGAGAGTGGGTGAGGAAGGACACCTTGGTAATGTGTATGTGTAAATAGCAGTCGTCTGTACCAGCTTCTTCCCAGGTACAAGGAGCAGGGAATGAAACCACGGTTGGATTAGGGATCTGGGGTGCCACCAAGATGGCAGCTCCTCCATCTACCTTCTGCCGGTGCCCTGACTTGCACTGCTGCTGCATTTAGCCTTGTTCCACCTCTCGCGCCCCAGCAACCCAGAGCAATAGCCTGGTTATTCAGTCTTAAAATCAGGCCTAATTGCAAACCACGCCCAGTGGCCAAAGGAGAAGGGTATTATAAATGCCAAATATTTGTGAGAAGCCAGCTTGTCCCAGGGAGGGACAGCTGCTCCTAATTTGCCTGAGAGAATCGTATTTTAAAGCTTAAAAATACAATAATTTTTGTGCATAGCAGGGCAGCTACTCCCTACCCAGAAGGGTTTAGTATTTGTGTGCCTTGGCCTGCCAGCTGTGAGATGGGAAGAATACTTGTCTGCTCAAAAGGCGACTTTGAGACATGCTAAATTATTTCAAAATATATCTTTGAGGCCTTCAGAATCGCTGCTGGATTCAACTGAGTTTTTTAGATACTGGGCCCTGGGACAGGTTAATAGCGTCCAACTTCAATTAAGCCAGGTCTTCCAGTCCAGAAGGACCTCAGTGCATCTCCCAGAATAATGTGAGAAAGTAAAGGTTGTGGATGCTTCTCTCAGTCTTGGACTGAGGAGCTACTGAAAATGACACATGTTGATCTTGTTCCTAAAGAAAGGAGCCTGTCTTGAGAGGTGAGGGAGGAAGGAGGGCTGGGAAGGACTGTAGCTGGGGCTTTTTGTAGCAGACAGCTAAAAGCTTTGGCTGTAATGACTTCTTTTATCCTCTCTCAGCACCAGTCTTTGTCAGGCAGGTGGTTCTACCTGGGACAAATCTTGTTTTGCCTGGGGAAGCCATTGTGAGTGCCGTTTCTGAGCGGGGTTGTGAGTCCTTGGTGGGAAGGAGCCCCGCTGTTGCAAGAAGTGAGAGTGGGTAGGTTGGAAGGTGGTACCTGCACATGCCCGAGGTGGTCAGACAATGGCTGGTGGTCACAGCAAACATCGATGCTGTGGGTTGGGAACATTGTCGATGCCTTGGCTGCACATTCAGGCTCTGTACTTCAGCTGCTGCTGCTTTTCTGAAGGTCTTGTGTGAAAGGATTGGAGGGAATAAGAGAGAAGGGAGCTTTATCAGGGAGTGGAGCAATAGGATGAGGGGTAATGGTTTTAAACAGAAAGAGGGGATATTTAGATTAGATATTAGGAAGAACTTCTTTCCTGTGAGGGTGGTGAGAGCCTGGCCCAGGTTGCCCAGAGAAGCTGTGGTTGCCCCATCCCTGGAGGGGTTCAAGGCCAGGTTGGAGGGGGCTTGGAGCAACCTGGTTTGGTGGAAGGTGTCCCTGCCCAGGGCAGGGGGATTGGAACTGGGTGATATTTCAGGTCCCTTCCCACCCAAACCATTCCATGATTCTGTGAAGAAAACCTGCATCCCTCTCCCAAGGCCACTGTCTATCCACCTGCCTCCTGACAGTATGTACGGAAGAGGATGCCATCACTGGACCTATACAATAAGCTCCTTGTCCATGTGCTGCTGTGAATTTGGGTCACTGAAACCCACACAGGTCTAACACCAGCTTCAAGAAAATCCGGGCGTCCACAGATGGCTTTTGTCCTCCTGCATCAGATGTTTCTCTTGCAGATGTGGTACTTCTATCCCTGGTCAAAGTGACCTAGAATTTTGTTTTAAGTGCTGAAGTGTGTCTTTTAAATGTTCTCATTGTTAATAGCCACAAGGTGGCATTGCAGATTAAAGGGAAAACATCTCTTCTTGTTCCGTGGGATATGAGGGAGGTGGGAGACTTGAAAATTATTGTACGGCCACCCTGAAATTCTCTCTAGGTCTTGGAGATGCAGGGGAGACTTTTCCTTTCAACTCACAGGAATCCAGTTTTCACAGAAGTGAGTGTGGTGTTTGCTGTATTATCACCATGAAGAGTTTCAACCATTTCAGCATCGGCAAATATGTTTGAGCTCTTCAAAGCTGCTTCCCCCCTCTCCTCCTGCCTTTGGGACATGATGGACTATTGGAGCTGTGAGGAGGGTGATGGTGTCACCTCCCAGGCTCTGTTGTTTCAGTTTGTGTGTTCAGATCCTGAAGAAAACTCGTTTCTACTCTTCCTGCTTCTGTCCCCCACCAAGTCCCATTTTCCTTGGTTTCTGTGCAGGCTCAAATTTGGGCTCTCTGAAAGGACAGCAAGCTGTAGCAAGTGAAGCTAAACCCTCCAAGGTCTGAAGCTAAACAAAGTCTGAAGGGCTATTTATTTGTTTAATTAGGAAGCTGAATTGAGCATGCTGTAGCTGGACCTTCTCCATGCTTTCCAGGTTTTACTGTGATCCAGGGCTCAGCCTGTTACATTCAGGGTTGAGAAGGTTTGGAGCAGGATGTTCAAAGGTGTTTGCTTCTCTGTAGAGTCTGGGTGAAATAACAAGGCATTTCGGAGATCCGAGCAAATCCTTTAGAAGCCTATTTTGCACCCCCAGATTTCTTCCTCTGGAAATACTGACTGCTTAAGATTAGCATGTGCTTTGCTGTTTTATTTCCTTGTCTTTTTTATTCTGAATCCCTGTCCCAGGGAGCGGATCACTTCTGCGTGGACAGATGTAATACAATGAAGTGGCCTGATTTTTGCTCAGTTCCCCCTGTGTTGCTGAAATCTAACTGCTGGGTTGCTGATGGCTCCTTTCTAGTCCTAACTGTTCTTATCAGTGCTTGTGGCCTTTGTCTGCATGTACTTTCCATGTAAACCAGGAAAAGTAGCTCTGCTGAAAGATGGATCTTCCCAGCAGTGGAAACAAGTGCTAAATGGAGTGGGGGACCACCAGGCCAGCAAAGGAAAATCTTACCTGTTTTGGAAAGAAAGTGAAAATGTGCTTATTTTTACCTCTGCTTTGGAGAAGGAATGAAATGTGGATTAAATATAAAAGCTAGCTTTTACCAAAAACTGCTAAAAGTGTTTGTTATGAATTTTGCAGATAAATGGAAGATAATTGACAGTGTGTTTTACCAGGCAAGAGAAATACCCTTGTTCTATTTTTTTTTTTTTTTCTGAGAAGGAAGAAAGCAGTAACAATTTTTCATCAATATTAACATGCTCATGACAGCAGAGAAAAACATCATGCAGTTTTACTTGGACAATTTTCACCTTTGAGTTTGAGAAAGCCAGGGTTTATATTCCTATATCCTTATGGATCCACAGATGTAGACATATTTATATACATTCACGTATGTATATGTATAGGAGTTTCTTGACGTATTGGACATGTCTGATTCCTTTTGTGAGCAGCAACTTTCAGAACCATTTCTGAAAAATATTGCTAGTGTCTCCAGCCATGTCTGCTTTGCCAGTTGTCCATAAATTTATCCTAGTTTTCCCTGCCTTGAGGTTACTGCACTGAGCGGGGAGGCTCTTGCACAGACCAGCTGTCCCCAGGCTGTGGAACTGGTCTCCTTCATGGTGCAAAGGACCACGGTGAGCCACCCACAAAGTGTGCACAAATGTTGGTCCAGGTAGTGTGGGAAACACCGATCTTGCTCCAGTTCCTCGTTCTGTTACAGACTTTGCAGCTGACTTTTGCCCAAAATAATTATAATTATCTGCCTCTTTTCTCAACAGGGGCTTAGCAGTTTGGACGGGACAGTTTATATTCCTGCTTAAGCAGACACTGTCTCTTGCAATGTGTAAAGCATGGTCAGACTTGGACTGGAAGGCCTGATGGGAATATAAACATCAAGTGTTTATTAAATATTGTGAATATTCTGCCCCTGACATGTAAATAAGCAGTTGGCATTTCAATTTATGGGATGATTGACCATGGTGGAAATACGTAAGGCTAATGAGAACATCCAATTATGTTAGGATAATTTAAAAAGGGGTATACACATCCTTCTGGGTGCTATGCACTCCTGGGTATAACCCAACTGCTAAATGATGGCGGTTAGGATGAGGCTAGCAAGAAACCTCCTCTTACCAAGGTTATTTCATAACTGCCGACTGCAGAGTTTCCTATTTACCGCTGGAGCAGCTGGTGCTGGCTCAACTCCTCTGTCAGGCAGGGTGCCGAAAGAGATGTATTGCTGGACTGACCCCAATAGTGAATCTGATGTTCTTGGCATTTTTTTTTTTTTTTTCTCCTGACCTGAAGGGAGAAGTGAACCTTTTGAAAAAGAAAAGTTATATATAAAAATTTCTGTGCAGTGCACGTTTCCAGATGAATGTTCAGGCCAGCATTACTTAATGCTGAAATCAAAGCTTTGGGGATTCATGGGCATTTCCAGGGCTGCTGTGATACCACAACCCCTGTGTGTAACCTCCTGCTTAACACAGGGCTTTTATTCATCTTAAAATTCTCTTTTGCTTTTCAATCAGTTCTGCTCTGGAAGGAGCGTGAGGGAAGAAATAATGTGATTTAGCTGGATCTCTGGAGAAAAGTGGATGCAAGTTCCGCTCTCCTGGAATAGAGACCATTATTACAGTGATGGCTGTTGTTTGTATTCTAGAGGAGGTAGTCAAAGAAAATTTGGGACAGCGTGAAGGTTTTCTGGGGAAAAGATGATGTTTAAACTACTCTCTGTGTGTAACTGTAGCGTGCATCACGGCAGAAAAACAAAATTTGCTGCATTCTGGGAAATACTATGTGAATATATTTGGGAGATGTAGTCAAGAGGAGATGGAAGCTCTCATGTGCTCGATGCTGCTGACTGACAAGTACCTTGGGGCGGACGCAGCCTTGCTGAATTCTCATGGAATGGGAATTAATGGGAATTTCCATTAAAGGGGAAGTTGTGCTTCTCCTGGAGGGACTTGCTGAGTGACACACAGTCTCACTCAGTGACACAGAGGTTCAGACCTGAATTCTGCTGCTGAATGAAATCACAATCCGGATTTCTTTTTTCTTTTCCTTCCTTCCTTCTATTTCCAAAAAGGAGCTTTGCTGTTTTCCCGCACTCCCCAGGCAATAACGTGTATGGTGGTTGTCAGGACATTCACACAGCACAGAAATACTTGAGTTTAGGTGCTTTCTGTAAAGGAGACAGCTCTTCAACCCGCACAAACTTGGGTATTGTAATCACTCAGCTACTGCTGCTTAGTTTGAATTAGAGGGCAGGAAGGAACATCCCTCTGCTTTTGCTGAAACAAATGCACCTCTATAAAAATACTTGATTTGACAGAAAAAAAGGTATTTTCTTTAAAATATTACTAGTGTGCGTTGCTGAGTTCAAATGCTAAGGCCTCCATCTGGAATGGCATTGAGTTTGAAAGATTTAATTTGATCTTCAAATCTATAACCTGCTGACACACTACAAAGATCTGAGATGGCTGCCAACACCTAAGCACATTTTCAAAGCACAAACAGTGGCTTTAGTCATAGTTAAATTGCATGAATCAGACTGTTCTTCCTTGGACAGTCCTTCTGAAGAGGAAATTTGTTTAAATTTCTATTGTGCATCTGCAGTTCATCCTTTCATATGGGAGCAATTTTTTCATGTGCATCAGAGTGGGTTGAGTAAGGAAACAGCGACACACTGACCTCAAAAGCTCTTAGGGAATTTTCTAGAGCCTTGGGTTGCCAGTCTAGAGGTATGTGTGTGCTTACTCCAGCCTGTCCTTGTTCCTCTCGTTATCCCATGTACACCTCCCACTGACCCACCAGCCCTACCAGGAGGTGTGAAAAACTGGACAAGCTTTAATTCTACAGCAAAAAGCCCGCGGGTGTGTTGAAGGTGAGTGCTGGGGAGAAGCAAATCAACAGGAAGTTTATACTATTGCTGTTTTTGTTCTACCTACTGTGTAGATACAGAAGAACAAACTCTCATCAGCTGTCAAGTTAGCAATTTCTGTTCTTGATAGATTCACTTCAAGGTCAAAGGCAGAGCAAATACTGCCCTTGATTTCTTTAGCATGAAACCAAAAGTCTCTAAGGCCCTGCTTGATGCCCGCTTGAGAAGCAAGTTTCATTTCCATGGCTTGAAATGACACCAAGTGATGTGGGCATCTGTGCCCAAGGGATGTGGAGCTCCTCTTGGCTTTTCAGAGCTGTCTCTGCCCGTGCGCTCCCTTCTCCCTGTTAGACATCCCTTTTTAGCTGCTGTCACCGAGTTCATGCTCAATCACTTTGGAGAGCAGAACACAGTGTTCTCAACATTCATCTCATCATTTCTGTGTAAGATTCAGTTGGCTAAAATAGCTTTATTCCCATTTGTTTGTGTGGAAATTAGGGTAGAACCAGACCAGAGTAGATCCATATGTGTGCACACACATCTGGCTGCGAGAACATGCAGGAAGGGGGTTGAGAGGAGCAGATGTAACCAGCCCTCCTTGGGTACCAGCAGGTTCAGGTCAGGAACCCAAAATTGAGGGGTATGGATAAGAGTTACTCTGATAACTGAGCTGAAGACTAAAAGCAATTACTCCCGAGGTCAGAAAGGGTGATCTGTACTAAGGCGTGGGCCCAACTGTGGAGGAGCATGAAGTCTGCTCTTTGATTCTTACCTTGGTTTTGAGCGTAGCTTTTAAGAATTGTAATTAGGAAACACAATAACTGTTCTTATGTCCTTAACTGAATAATTGCATTAGTTTAATATTACTAATTTGTTTTGTATTTCATACTTCACTCCTGTAGAGTGCCTTTTTTTGGAGGCTTTGGGCTCCCTTTCTCTTTGTTTCCCTTGTCCTTTTCATTGCTGTATTGTTCATGGCTCATCTGGGATAGGCAGAACTGTGTTGTTCTTTGTAGTCTCATAGCCTATAAGGAGAATTTTTTATGAGATAGTCACTACCACAAACCTTGAAGCCTCCAAATAACTCTATTTGTGATCTGGTTATGTTGTCTTCTCATAACTTCCTAGGCCACGAGACACCCAGATACATCCCTGAGTTGGTGGCTGCCCGGTAAGCGGCTGTTGTTAGATAACTGAGCTCACCCTTGCAGCTCTGCCCATAGGAATACAGAATTGTTCATACATATGACTAGCTCTTGTGGTTGAGCAGGGCTCTCTCTGGACTGGCCAATGCATTGGAAGATGGTTTTCTCTTCTCCCGCTCCCCTCCCACTGGCCTTCCCCAACATGTCCTTGACTAAATGCGTAGAGCTGCACACGAAAGGAAGGAATTCAGAAGTGTGTGAAGTGCTTGCAATTAAATGTCATGCAAGCCACATGTGGTTTCGTTGCTCCAAATTCAGCTCAAATAAATGGAAAGGATTACAAAATGAGGGAACAACTTGGGTCAACCTGGAGTGTTAAACAAAATATGTTTTCCTTCGGTAGCACCTAGGAGCATGTGATGCATTTTACCAAATGAAGTAGACGATGTGGAATCCGATTCAGGGGCTCAGGCGAGGTATAATTGTCACAGGACTAAGAAAGTTGGGCAGTGTTGCTTCAGGAGCCTTACTAGTTCTGGAGCCTGAAATAGTTGCTGCTTGCTTTGCTTGGCTTGCGCCGCTGCAGAGAAGGGAATGTTTTCCATGCCCGCTGTGACAGGAGAAGGAGGAATGAAGGTAGGAGTCGGACGTGAGGTGGTGGCTCAGGCTCACTAATGGGAAATTAGGCAAAGGGGAGACAGGAACTGTTCATGTTGAGCCCTCAGTGAGCCAAATCTTAGGGGGCTCTCAGGTCTTTAAGGTAATTTAAAATTATTTTCCCTTGCTGGACCTTGCAGCAAAAGAGATATCCCTGTATCTGAGATTTCATTACCTACTATTCCTAGGGAGATGAGTATTGTTTCTCACTGAACTTACTCAGAACTCTGACATTCCCGTGATCAGAAGATCAATTTAGTCTCCTAATTAGATTTGATTAGAAATCAGGAAGAAATTCTTTCCTGTGAAGGTGGTGAGAGCCTGGCCCAGGATGCCCAGAGAAGCTGTGGCTGCCCCATCCCTGGAGGGGTTCAAGGCCAGGCTGGACAGGGCTTTGATCAACTTGGTCTGGTGGGAGGTGTCCCTGCCCAGGGCAGGGGGTAGGAAGCAGATGATCTTCAAGGTCCCTTCCAACTCTAACCATTCTACGATTAGGAAATTTTCCGGTGCTTCTAATTGAGAACTGCTCTGTCCTTGTAGAACTGCTCAACTCATTTTGTGAAGTTGAGAACCAAAAGTCTACAGCAAAACTGACGCAACCCTATTTTCTTCTCCATGCCAAGCTCTGAAGGGTCTGGCAGCATTAGTTGATGGAGGAAGGACGTGTGCCTTTTCCTGAAAAGCTGAGGAGAATAATTTGTTCTCTATATCAGCAATGCCATTGCCTTCCCAGTCAACTGCTGCCAGCTGTGGAAGTCACGTTCCCTCCTGCCAGTCCTTCATTGTGCTTTTGCAGTAGGAAGAGGGGGGATGGAAGAAGGGGGGATCTTAATTGAAAAAATAGGCCTAGGGCTTCAGGGACATAACAAAGTCAGTGGGAGTATGTGAACAGCAATTTATTTTGTCAGTTCAAGTTACAGTCACTCTGACATGTGAAAATTGCAGATGCCAGTTTCTCAATGTGTCACTGTGACACACAGCATCTCAAATAAATAAATAATGAAACTCTGGACTTGGTATGCAGAGCTTTGGAAAGCCCAACAAAATGGCCATATAAAAATTGCCAGATAGACTGAGAGAGGTTTCTTTGACATGAGGGGCTTGATCTCAGCTCAGGCCTTTTGCAAGGTGATCTTCATGTCCTTCATTGCTTCAGTAGTTGTTGTCGTAGTCTTCATACAGTCTATGGCCTTCATAGCCTCTTTGGGCTTTGAAAATTGAGCTGTTTTTATGAAGAAAGAAGCAGACATTTTCCCTTGAAACTGTAAAGGAGTGGAGGGAGCGTTGCTGAAGTGTTAATCTGAGACTGAGTAGATCTCTGAAGCAACTTGTTAAGGCTAGTGTCCAATGTAGAAATTACCTGTTACCCTGATTGCTTAGGAGCCCTTTAAATGTTCCATTTCTACATTCTGTTCTTCACCTGTAAAATGGGAGTAACAGTGGTATTTACATCTCCTGTCTTTTCTGACTTAGTTTAGATCTTTAGTTAGTTAGTTAGTTTAGATCTAAAGTTAGTTTAGATCTATATAAAGTAAACTAAACTTTACTTTAGATCTGCGGAGCTCTGCTTTCCATATGTTTCTGTAGCACTTAATATATTTTGGCTCAGCCTTTATTATGGTACTCAGATATTCTAGTGATAATGTTTTCTGCAAATCAAGTAGTTCCAGTAGCAGTCTCACCAGTGAATGTTTGGTCACTGGACTTACAGAAGCAGACAAATGGCCATTATTGATCAGGTGATCAAGTTAGAAAAATTAAGTGTTTTTCATGAAAAATTCCATCAGGAAGAAACTGTTCTGCAGAGACCTTTGAGTCACAGCAAAAATGTTCAGTGCCCTTAAAAAGAGAAGTCCTTAATAACATGGCAATGCTATGAGAAGTTTTCTTTGCTATTTTCCTGGTTGATCTGAGTTAGGAGTCAACAGGGCGGTCAGACAGAATATGTGACTTCTGAGGAAATCCTGAATAACTAGACTGATTTTATCTACGAGGAAAAGAGTGAAAGAGAATATGGTAAGTCTTCAAATGCATAAAAGGCTTGTGCATGCAAGATTAAACTTATTGCCTTTGGAGAAGAAAGATAGGAAGCAAAACTGTAAGTTTTAAGTCTGTGTCCAGGAGCTGAAGAAAGTATCAACGAGGCCAATGAGGAGGTGTTCAAGGCCAGGTTGGATGGGGCTTTGAACAACCTGGTCTGGTGGGAGGTGGCCCTGCCCAGGGCAGGGGAGCTGGAACTTGATGAACTTTAGGATCGCTTCTAACCCAAACCATTCTATGACGAGAGTGTGTGCCATTAGCTGTAGTGTGTTGTCCCAGCATGGTGGGGATGGAAGGGAGTTCAAGATACAGTCTAGCTAACCCTTGCACTAAAGCAACATATAAGTGCTAGTATTTTTGCACAGTGTTTCAGGAAGCTGAAGGTCAACGCAGAGAGGAAGGTTTATCTGATTTCATGACTTTGGAAGAACTGTTAAGCTGACACTTCTTACCAGCAGGTAGATTGTGCCCAGGAGTGTTCTCACTAGAGTAATTGGATCCCCTGTTCGTAGAGCAGCACATCACCTTTGGCTGCACTTCTATCTCTTTTCACATAAACTTAAAAATAGGGAATGGAGTCTCAGGAACTCAAAGCCAAACTGTCCTTTGCATGCAGCCAGGGCCAAAAGTAATTTTGGTCATACAAGGCTGAAGACAGAGATGTGAAATGAGCCAAAGAGGGATCAGCTCCTGCTGACAGATGAGTGAGCTCAGTCTTTACACTTTCCAGGACATGGTTAAATCTGAACTTCTCTTCTTTTCCATGGAAAAACATCCATTGACTTCGCATCAATGCTCCAAGGGGAAGTGCTGCGCTGCCCTTCTCACACTTTCAAGAGGGCCTGATTTGCTTCCTTGGGAACCACAGACAGAAACTATGAATTAGGCTGTAAATAAATCTTAGGAGTTTTACTGGATGTTCTTCGTCCACAGCTGCCCTGGTCGCACTCTTCTGAGTACATCCCTAGATGGACAGACTTGAGAGAGCTGATGCAGTTACTCGACAGGCCACTTAACAGGATATTAGCTCTGTGCTTGTCTATACTCTTAAAACATGCGTCATTGTACGCTGTAATTATAAGGAGAGCTAACTGGCAAGGAAGGATGATTGCATCATTAAGGCACTGGAACAGGAATAACTAATTCTGCTGTTAACTCCTCATGTGACCCTGGCTATGACACCAAATATCGGTTTCCTCCTCTGAAAAGAAACCTTACCTTATTCATCTTATTTTCTTGATTTGTTTAATGTTGCTATGTCTACATAATATTTTGAAGGGACAGTGACACAAGGAAGTTGTGTCTACAGCAAGAGCGATGAGGATCAAATTCAAACTGGAATTTGAACTAAACCTATAGGTGTCCTACAAGAAGAATATGAATATAAATAATAATATTTATAATAAAAACATTTACAAAGAGTTTGGAAGATTAATCATAACAGAAATAGCTAGAAGAAAAGTCTGTAGTGTATAATAGAACCTGGTAAATTCTTTCTGTGTCAATTTGCAACCCTGACATCTCTCACCAAGTATTCTGGCAAGCTCATAGCACTTTCAAGAAAAGATTTAACGGCCAAGTTACAGCACTGAGATCTCATGTTGCTTTTAGTTTATTATTATTGCAAAATGCACTACTGAACATTTACTAATGCATCATGAAATAAAATGCTGTGGAATTACGAATGAATTTTGCTGGTAAGATGAATGAGTCTGTGATTTAGAATTTTTGATATCAGTATCATTGCTTTCATGGTAAAGATCAATGCAGTCTCAGCGTTTGTGTTTTTTTTTAATTGGGAAGTTTGGGCACAATTTTGAAAAGGTAAATTTTGGTGAGATTCTTTGTAATCTTTTTCGCAGAGTTCAGCCAACTATGAAAATGAGTGGGTTGGTTTGGGCTTTTTCCCCTCCTGGTTTGTTGCTTTTTCTTTTTCTAAGTGAAATGTTTTTTATGAAGTCAACCTTTTTCTACCTCCACTCCTACCTCCCACCCCCCTGCTCTCATACACAAAGTTCCTCAGTCCCCTGGGCTCTGTTGCCCGTTGATGCTGTTGGCAAGAAGGTCCTCTGTCTGTAGAAGCTGTTTTCTTGTGCCTCCATTTTCCTGTGTGCCACATTATAAACCCATGCAAAACTATCACAGCTGAAGAGCAAAGTCATCACTTTCAAATTTACAGTGCAAAGCAATAGGTTTATTATTTCTTAAATATTTTAGACAATGCTTTTATCAAAAAGGGTAATTTTTCTGTCTAGTCAGTGTGCTGCTCCTGGCAATGACCCGTTTTAGGTGCAAGAACTGCTGCAGTGGGCGGTAATGGATTAAATATGTCCACTGTGAAAGATTCTTCCTTAATTGCATTAGTTTGAGGTTTATTTTATGCCCTGATACGTGGCGTTGAGCCAAAGAGACCACAATACACCTTCCCTTCCAAGGTCCGAGTGCCGAAAAGTATCCCTTTACAAGAAGGGTGCTTAAGTGCTTTTCTGAATCAAAGCCTGAGTCAGTGCTTTAATGTACTCTGTTCATGCTTGGAAATGGCTTATATTCCTCTGAGCAAATTTCCTTTAAAGAAGCTAAGCCTACTACAGTGTCTGAAGAATTCAATGTCACACTGAAAACTTATCCCCCAGATCTATGTCCAAAGAGATCCTGCTTAATGTATGCTCCTTATTACTTACTGCCATAGAGCTTTCCTCTTTCAGGCACTGAAACAGTCTCTTCTCTCTCCAGGCAATGTGTCAGATTCTCGTCTGGTCGCCTATGGTGTTTTCCATTTATATTCAAGGTTCTAGAGAAGGTCACTTCAGAGCAGCATCAACAGCACCTCCGTACCCATGATCTCATACATATATTGGAGGCTGGCTCTAAGGCAGGAGGGTGGTAGGACTCAGACTGCCCACTCGAAACTTCAGGCAGCCACCTCGCTTAGGAGAGTGATTTAGGGATATGTTCTCCTCCCCACTGCTGCTCTCAGCACAGTGGACCACATTGTCCTTTCAGAAAGCCTGAAGCAAGTGTCTGACCTGCCTGGAAATGCTTTATCATGGGTCATTTCAAGCCTTGCTGCTGACTGCCGGTTCCTCACTGACTATTGCAGTTCTCAAGGAAGATTCATCCCTCGGTCTTGCCAGGCTATTTTAAGGCTGTGTGTCTAAGTATCTGCTCAAGCCCATATGCTTCAATTAGCTTTTGTTTGGCTTGAGTTGTTTTTGTTATCACCATCTTTTTGCTGATAAAGCAGAAACGTTTTTAGAGGTGATATTTCCACCCCCCCTCCCTGGCTGCAGGAGCCCTAGGATGGATGGAAATGGGCTCTGTCAGATGCTTAGAGTAAAAGGAATTGTCAGGATACCTGGCTCCCTGTCGGTCCTGACAAATCGCTCGGGGGCCTCGTGTCTCAGGTTGCTCGATCTGCAAAGCAAGGCTAATATTTATTTCCATTATATATATTAATAGCACTTAGTACCTTTGAACAAGGTCAGGACTTCGCTGCATTACATCCTGTGCTAAAACATGCATATATTAGTTCCTGTCTCATGCCTCCTGTAACGAAGTGATGTAAGAATGCAGTGCCAGAGAGAGGCAAGAAGTGATCCATAATGCATGATGTACTCTGAGGCTCTGTCACTCCGGCTCATCTGATGGAGTGCATCATGGGCGGGAGATAACGTGAGCTGGCCTTTCATAGCTCAATTATCCTATTGCAGTGTTAATACCCGTGATAAGGATCCATGACTAAAGGGAGACAACGTCTGAAAAACCTCTGCAAAGTTTTGGTGTTGCTGCTGGTGACACAAACCAGAGAGAAGGAAGCAGCGATGCCAAAGCACGTTTTGCTTCCCCAAAGTTGACCCACGTTTTCTCTACATTTAAGCCTCTCATTTTCATCACTTAGGTGATGGAGTCGCTCTCTAGATGACCCCATGCTCCTTCAAGTTCAGACCAGCAACGCCCTGAATTAATAGATTAGTTGACAACAACTCCGGGAACCTACAGCATGAATTAGTAAGTAGACTGTCTCCAACCACTATTCATGCATTGAAGATTTAGAGCTGCCTGACAAGCAATGTTCTTCCATTGCCACCACGACTTTGTTCTATACTTGGAACCTGTTGTTGAAATAAGAATAGTTTGGAACCTCTGGCACTTAAATCACTGCAAGCTCCTGTTAGGGCTGCAGTGACGCTATGGTTGCTGATGTCTTTAAAACTGCTTTACAGGACTAAGTTGTTCTGGTGGGACCCACACTATGTTAGTTCCTTTGCCAACAGGATGGGGGACCTTTGGGTGCAGAAGTGACATGTTGGGGTCACATTGCTGAGGTTATGGAGGTGTCAGTTTGGATCTGTGATGGGGTATAATTTTTTTTTTTGGCTTCTATAAATGGACAATATTCATAAATGGTGCTTCCACCTGGTATCACTGTGCCTATACATTCTGGTTTCGTATTTGGAGGCAACGGTTGAAGTTCAGGGTGGGAACAAAGGCGACTGGATGTGCTCTTGGTCTTTGCTGGTGACAAACAGACTGCTCTTGGTCCAGGGCTGGACTATAGTGGAGTGGGTGCTTGGCAGGAGTTGTCAGTACTTGAGGAAAGAGCAAGCTCTTTTTAAGCAAAATTGCCATCCTCCGCAAGGCACAGAGGTGGACCTGCAAAACCAGTTCAGCGGTGGAGCTGAAGCTCTGTATGAGGGGGACTGCAGCAAGGCTGGTGATGTGCCGATACTGATGCCAACAGGTCGTCGGGTACCAAACTGAAATGGTCGTAATGAAGCAAAATCAGGGTGTGCAAGCTCTGAAAGCAGAATGAATCTGAGATGAGCAACACTGTATGCCGAGCTACAGCTTAGTCTTGTAGGAAAAGATATATCAAGTTATGTCTGAAATGAAGGCCCAGTTGTGAGGTGGTAATCAGTTGCTTAACTATGATATTCCGAAGGTTTGTTTAATGCGGAATTAGCCAGAAAAGTATAAAATCAATGGTGATTAAAATATCCTTTTAGCTTTCCATTTATACCTTTTTATTTAACACAACCCTGCTTTATAAAGTGAAAGTGAGGCACAAATGTGGTGAAAGCAATGAATACAGCTTGAGAGATGCTGGCTCTTCATGTCTTGCAGTCATGCGGGCAGTACTTGGGGGAAAAAAGGAAAATGATCCAGAGCCTTCATTCCAAGAAAGAGTCTAGACATTAAGCCACTGCACAAAAAGCTATTGGAAATTCAAGGATTTCCTTAAAAGTACTTACATCTTTCTTTCCTGGCTTCTTCTGGAAGTTGCAAAGAGGTCCATTGACTTCTCTGAGATTCACAGTACCACATAAATTAGACAGAAAGATTCCATGGGAAGTGGGCCAAAGGAAAGGACAGTTCTTAAATATATTATCTATTTCACTCTTCTCCTTTATGTGTTTCTCTCCACGGCAACTCTTCCTCTGTACTTAGTGAAATATGCTTTGAAGTAAGTTAAATTGCCAAAGAAGTAAGTCAGATTGCCAAAAAATAGTTAAGCTATATTTTCATTCTCCATTCTGTATGGAATAATACAGCAGGACTAGTAAATACCAGAGTCACGTCACTTCCAGGGTTGATGTAGTGGTCTCAAAAGTTGCCTCAAATTGTTGTGCCCATCTCTCTTTGTGCTGAGGTGACAACGATGCCAAACAACAAGCGAAGGAAAGAGAAGGGTCCTATTGAGCAGTTTGAAAACTGGATCTCTCTTAGAGCTGGTGGCTGTTTGGATGAAGGAGCTCATGGAAACCAGGCACAGCCGTGCAGCTGGTGCCCACTGCACTGGTGTCCTTGGGAGCAGCAAATTGGCTTGTCACAAGTGAGGTGCCCATGGCTGGTGGCAAGGGGTGGGATGACTGTCTGTGCCTGCGTGCCTGATAGAAATGTCTCTGGAAAGGTAATTTTATTTCTATCAAGTGTTTCAGGGTTTAGGGAGGTCGAGTGTGGCTGGTCCTCTCCTTGCTCGCGTTGGCCACCTCCCAGCTGCTTTTTGAAGGTATTTATTTTTGTAACTGTTGCGTTTATCAGGGTGGATTAGCCAAGTCTGTTGACTTCAGTGCTTTGGCACCGGCTGTCAGAAATTATTTTAGCAATGCCCCGGACACAGTGCATTTACTTTTCAACCTCTGCTCTCACTTCCAAGCAATCAGCTACCGAGGGTTTCATTTACAGTCAGACATTCAGGGGAGTTCCTGTCTGCAGCTTTCTGTTGTACATTGGATTTCTGTTCGTTGAAATCAAAGAGAAAGGACCATCTCCACCTAATGGCTACCAGTAAATTGTGGGTATTCCACAAGGAGGTATAAAGCACAGTAGGATGTTTTCAGAGAGGTAATAAATCTGCCGGGACTGTCGCAAGGAGTGCCAGCAGCGTTTAAGAGAGAGGAACTTGTGGCATTTCCTTTGCTCCATCTCGGGCGTAATCTCCACGAAGGCTTGAATGCAGGGGCCAGATTCTCTTCTCAGCACATCTATCGTTTTCCAGCACCAAAGGGCTGGGCCCATTCTCTGCGAATTGTTTAGGGTAATACCAGGCTGTATTTTCATTGCCAGCGTTTTAGAGGAACTGAAAAAAACCAGCCTTCTTTTTGGTTAAGCTGATAGAACTTTGATAGTGCCTTCAGGGCTTGAAGAAGTTATTAATGGAGCATATTGACCCTAGTGTTGTCCAAGGTAAGGAAGATTTTAATCTGAAATAGAGGCTCATCATTTAAGAGACTTTCATTGGAAATTTCTGAGTATCCTCTCTATGCCATTCTCTCCAGCAAAAAGTTCACTAATTTTCTCTCGCACAAATGGACTGAACTTTACATTCTTACTTACCTTTAAAATAAATGTGACAACTCACTTCAGAAAGGTTCCTTGTTCACGCAAATTAGTTTGTTCGTTCTCTTAATCATTCCACTTCTCTCCCCTGCAGATGAATGTCACTGCAACCTCTGCACTTCCATCCTAAAACCTGATCTCGTCACTCACTTCAAAGATGCAATTCACTGCCAAATACCTCACCTTCATCCATCTCAATCTAAACTCAGCAAAATGACCTCTCAAAAAGTACTCTACAGAGGCACTCTTTAATCAACATCTGTTTAGAGCTTTCCCCGTTAACTTCACATAGGCAGATTGTTTTCCATAATTAGACACGGATAGGCTTTGATATAACCAGCTGACATATAGAATACATATTCATTTCTCCCTCTGACTTCTTGAAGGGTCTGAGTAATGCAGAAGGAACACCTAGTGCATTTAATACCAGTCTCAAGAGCTTCAGACTTGTCTAAGAGAGTCACTGAAGCACTTCAGGTAAAACTCTCATCTCTTGTTCAAATGAGGGGCTTAGGACAGTGTGACGCTCTCGATCAATGAAGAGGCTGTATTTAGGTAAGACATGGAGAGGAACTTGGAGCTCGTGTCACCTTATTTTCCATTGCTGAATGGGCTATAAGGGGCAGAAATGTTCTTTAGGGACAAGAAAATTATGACATTAATAGAGCTATCACTGCAAAGAGTTCATGGTTTTGAAGTTATAGCCCTGAGCAGCTGCTTGGGCTCATGGATGCTCACTGCTGTGGACTTTGCTTGAGCTGTCCTGTCCTGGGCCATTTATAGAGACTCTAGCTCAGATAAACACTTAAAACATGTGCTTAAAGTTATTCATATGTAAAAAACCCCTTAAGCTCTCTCTGCTAAACATGACCTTGATCTCTTGGTGCTGCAGTTCCCCAGTGAAAAATAGAAATATGATAACAGCTTTATCAGTCTGAAAACTCCCAGCAGTCCCATGCTACTATTTCTCATGTAACATAACAAAACATATCTATAAACGTGATAGTATTTACTGGCTTGATTCTGCCCTTTCCCTTCAGTGAAATTAAATAATGGCTGACTCCAGAGGCAGGCTGATTGATTTCAGTGAAACTAATGCTACTACTCAACACGAGTGAAAGCAGAAGTAGCGGAGTCAGGCTCCAAGCAGGTTCTGTTATTCCCCTGTTACTGCCACAGAGCTCTGGTTATTTTGAGAAAGTCTGTTTGTATTTTCTCTTTCACTCTCTCCTCCTGAACTTTTCTTTTCGCCTTTTCTCAGCTTCAGAGAATAGTCTCAAAACTTATCAATAGACTGTCAGTTTTCAAATCTCCTATTTCTGGAATTTTCAGGATCCTCAAGTGAGCATTTAGAGCCACTGTATCTCCGAACCATCTGCTATCATAGGGAAAAAAAATAACACTTTAAAAGCTGGCAGCTGACTTTCAGAAGACTTTAGTAATTGCAGCCTCAGTTGAAATTATTGAGAACTAATAGTCTGAAATGTTTTGGAAAGTCAGGGCACGGAAGGGTTCATTTGCATTCTGCTGCCTTCAGCCCCATAATTTTCGGCTGTTTCCAACGTGTTACTCTTGAAGGTAGCAAAGTTTGGAGGTGATTAAAACTCACTAGTTCTTTTGGTCTTTAGCATATTGTTTTCAAACATTTCCAACAGAAGTAAATGCTTAAATCCCATTAAATTGGAGTCTAAATGCCTTAGGTTTCTTTACAAATCCTTCTGGTAGGCATCAGATATCAAACAGACAAAACAAAAAAATTAAACCGAAGCCAGGGTATTTTTCTTTCCCTATGGGGAAAAGGGCATCCATTATGCAATGAATCTTCTTTTGTAATGGTTTGGTGGCTTTGACAAAATCCATTTTATTTCATTGTCCTTTTACTTTACATAATGTCCATAAAATGGCAAAACAGAAGATGTTATTGCTGATCAGAACAATTAGCATAAAGCTCTTGAGTAGAATAACGTTGCAAAATCAGTAACCTTTTGGGCTACAGCAACTTTCTCAGGAATCAAGTTCTGTGTGAAGGGGTATGACTTGTCTTGCAGTCCCCCCAAAGCAGTTTTCAGCTGTTGTTTTCATATCAGAAAAAAAATAAAAAAAAAAAAAAAAAAGAAAGAAGGAGCTGGTTTTGTTCCCCACACATTGTAATCCCCAGCACGTTGCAAGATACCAGAATAAATGTTACAAGTCAGGTAAGGTTTAATTCAACTGTGAACCGGGGGATGCTGGAAACTCTAGTAAAATGAGATTCTCTGAAATTGAAACAATTAAATAAGCTTTTTTTTTTTTTTTTTAACATTAGGCAGGGGAAGACCTGAAAGGGGATCCATTTGGGAGACCCTGCTCTCATATGGCCTCTGGATTTAGGAGAGGAGTTCCAGCCCATGTGTAGGGTTGTACCCAACATGACTAAAGTTAGAAGGAGGCTTAAAGGCCTTTCAGAGCAGAGAGAAAAATAATAAACCTATAGTTTCTATGGTCAGGGTTTACCTTGTAGCACACAATTCTTCCCTAAATAAACCCCCATGATGCAGAGGATGCGTTTGAAGACAGACAGCTAAGACAGACAGACAGACAGACAGACTGGCCCATGCCCCAGTTCCCATTGGTTTTTACTGGGAGTCTGACTTCCATTTCTCTTTGATTTTTGGCCCCTGGTTTGCAATGAATTTAACCCCCCTGCTTTCACCTGAGCCCTGCGGTGTTCACCTGTGGGCTGTCCCCTTCTCCTGCTGGGTCACCCTCAAAGGTGGCTCTGAGGAGCTGTGCCCGGTGGCAGGAGGGAGGGAGCAAGGAGCTTTGGCTGCCTTCATGCAGAAAACTCCTGGAGCATAGGTGGGAGATGTGAGATTGTTAGGGGAGGCCTTGTAATTGGAATAGGGTTCTGGAGATGGTTATTTCATTGGAGAGGGGTCCTTAATTAATACAGAGCCTCCGGAGAGCGCTTTCTCATCTCTTTCTTCCAATCCCTCCCCTCACGTATGTCTCTGGGCGCATTAACCAAATCACTCTACTGTTCCACCCATGAGATGAAGAACGAATTTTGTGTTCACCCTCGGAGCCGGGACCAGCGTATGTGTTGGTTAAAGCCGAGGTGTTTGATGTGGGAGAGGTGGCCGAGCCGGGGCCCTTGGCAGCGAGCAGGCCCTGGGCTCCGACGCTCTGGCCCTGGCCCTGGGCCTTCCTTTCCTCTGATGTCGTCACTCCCGTTCAAACACAGGGGCCAGGCTAAAACAGGCAGAAATTTCTGTTTGGCTTTAACCTCTGGGGCAAGTCGGGGCCTGTTCGAACATGTCCACGGGCCTTTCAAGGAGCGGGAGTTTCTCTAGCGAATGAACGTGTGGCCTTCCTGCCCCCCTCCCCAGCAGAAAGCTGTTTGGAAAAAGTTAATTCTTCTGAAACCTCAGTATTTACACAGGCTCAGCGGCTGCGACTTACTCAGGGTCCAGCTGCTGATGCTTATCTTCAGTTTTCTGAAGGAAAAGGTTGAAATAAATAGCTACAGGAGAGTGTTTCCACTTCTTGTGGTGCTCAGAGGTTCCCTGCCACCCCAAGGTTGCTCCACATGAGTCTGTCTGAGGCCAAATAGGGTCTCCCAGAGCCACATCCAGCTGCCTGGCATGGGATAATGTCCTGAGGAGGGAAAACAGGGTGTCTGGAAAGGTGTGTTTGACATCTATGTGCCTGCAGGTCACCTCTGGCCCCAGGCACTTACAGCCCCTTCCAGTCCCTAAAGGGGCTCCAGGAAAGCTGAGGAGGGACTCTTGATCAGGGAGGGGAGCCATAGAACAAGGAGGGGAGATTGAGATGAGATCTGGGGAAGAAATTCCTTTGCTGTGAGGGTGGTGAGACCCTGGCCCAGGTTGCCCAGAGAAGCTGTGGCTGCCCCATTCCTGGAGGGGTTCAAGGCCAG
>JAOQGH010000007.1:9053269-9127451 GCA_025769975.1 Gallinago jamesoni | reverse complement strand
AGAATCGTCTAGGTTGGAAAGGGACCTTAGAGATCATCTAGTCCAACCATCAACCTAACTTTGACAAAAAAGAAATAGGAAATAAAAATTACTAAACCATATTCCTGAGGACCGTCTAACCGTCTTTTGAACGCCTCCAGGGACTTTCCTGGGCAACCCATTCCAATGCTTGATAACCCTTTCAGTGAGGAAATGTTTCCTAATATCCAATCTAAACCTCCCCTGGTGCCACTTGAGGCAGTTTCCCCTTGTCCTATCTCCTGTGACTTGGGAGACGAGACCGACCCCCGCCTCTCTACACCCCCCATTCAGGCAGTTGTAGAGAGTGATAAGGTCTTCCCTTAGTCTCCTCTTCTCTGGACTGAACAACCCCAGCTCCCTCAGCTTCCCCTCATAAGACTTGTAGTCCAGAGCCCTCACCAGCTTTGTTGCCCTTCTCTGGACCCGCTCCAGCCCCTCAAGGTCTTTTTTGTGGTAAGGGGCCCAAAACTGGAAACAGTACTGGAGGTGAGGCCTCACCAGGGCTGAGTACTGGGGGGCGATGACCTCTCAGGTCCTACTCCCCACACTGTTCCTGATCCAGGCCAGGATGCTGTTGACCTTCTTGGCCACCTGGGCACACTGCTGGCTCATGTTCAGCCCACAGTCGACCAACACCCCCAGGTCCTTTTCTGCCAGGCAGCTCCAGCCGTTCTTCCCCAAGCCTGTAGCGCTGCCTGGGGTTGTGGCCCAAGTGCAGGACCTGGCACTTGGCCTTATTGAAACTCATCCTGTTGGTCTCAGCCCATCCATCCAGCTTGTCCAGATCCCTCTGCAAAGCCTCTCTACCCTCCAGCAGGTCGACACTCCCACCCAGCTTGGTGTCGTCTGTGAACTTACTGAGGGTACACTCAATCCCTTCATCCAGATCATTGATAAAGATGTTAAGGAGACTGGGTCCCCATACCGAGCCCTGGGGGACACCACGCATGACCGGATGCCAACTGGATTTGACTCCATTCACCACCACTCTCTGGGCCTAGCCCTCCAGCCAGTTTTTAACCCACTATCATCCCACCATGGGCAAGGAAAGCTTGCACAAAACACTCAGATTTCTTCCGTGCTTGTCGGATGCAGTTTGTCTGAAGGTAGT
Source organism: Gallinago jamesoni (assembly GCA_025769975.1). Classification (NCBI taxonomy): domain Eukaryota; kingdom Metazoa; phylum Chordata; class Aves; order Charadriiformes; family Scolopacidae; genus Gallinago; species Gallinago jamesoni. The sequence continues at coordinate 9,126,319 of JAOQGH010000007.1, read as the reverse complement.
GGTAATTTTGCGTTGGAAATCGGCAGTGTCTGCCTTTCTTTCGCTCAGGCAGTGTTCATTAACACCAGTTAAGAGTCCAGGCTGGGACCTCCAAAGAGAGCTGGGTACCTGGCATGCTTTCAAAATCTGGAATTTTTTTCCCAGGTGCTTTTCAGAGCTTTTGTGATTGCCTGACTCTTTCCATCTCTGAAATTCCACTTTTTTTTTTCCCTGTCCTTGTCTGACCCAGCCTTATCCTTCTTTCCTTTCTTGGTGCCTCTAATGCACTTCTGAACCATTTACCTGTTTCTCTGATCAAAGTCTATTTTGGTCTGTGTTTGGGAAGAAATTCTTTTCAGTCAGTCTGTATCAGGAACACTTGGCACTGTGTTACCAATCTGCTTTTTGGTGTTATCATTCTTAGCCAGGTTTATTCGAATTTGCACATAAGCCTGTTTTAAGTAGGAAATCAGGCAGAAGCAAGCCTTCTGTTTCCATTCAGACACAGCATTCAGAAGTCCCCAGTTCAAATTTCAGCCATTTCTAATTAAGAGCTCATCAAACCTCATAAAACCCGCAGGGTTTCCAAGGATCTCTTGCTAATGGCTACACTTGAGAAAAAAAAAAAAGAAAGAACGTTGACTTATTTTGCTTTCAAAGTGCACTGTGTACTTTTGTCATCGTCTTCCTTTTCTTTCTGTGACATCTGTGGACAAAATGTATTTGGTCAGAGGAGAAATTATATATTGAGCACATTAGCATATAAATTTGCTTTTCAAAATGGTTTTTGGTCATCAGCTCACACACAGAGGCACAAGCATACACACATGGTCCTTGTGTAGTGGTTACATGATAAACTTCCTTAAGGGAAAGCAGTTGCATATGTATTTATATAATTTAGACTTCTGTTAATTTCTAAAGGATTGTTGTCTTTTTTTTTTTTCTTATTTAGATGGCTTTGACTTATTTTTGAAGCCAAAAATAATGCATAAACTAATCTGCTCACAGTATTTGAGTTTCTAGATAATACAGACCCTGCGTTACTTTTACCCCCTATAAATCAGCCCCCAAGTCAAAACCCCTTAAAAACATACATGCAAACATAAAAGCAGCAAATGTTAGGATAGTTAATCTGTTACTTAAATAGGAAGGACAGGAAATAACAAATGATACAGAGAATAAAGTATTCAATGCCTTTTTTGGTTCCTTCTCCAAAAAAAGGTTGATTGTGGGATGTATACTAATGCAGTAAGTTTTAACAAGGGGATCATCTAAAACAGCAAAAGAGTATGCTGGCTAAAATTTAGATAATCTAGATGTTCTGCAATTCAGCAGGCCCTGATGAAATCTGCCCTGAGGTACTTCAGGATCTAGCTGAAAAATCCCAGAGTGATTAGAGATCATCTTCCAGAGTTTGCAGATGACCAAGGTAGAGTCAGAGGCCCCAGGAAGGGTGAACATAAGGTCTATTTTTAAACAGGGAAAAATGAGAACCAGGGGGATTATGGAACAGTAAAATGAACTTCAATACTCCAAAAGTTTCTAGAATTAGCTGTTACAAGCACTCAGAGAATAAGAAGTTAATGAGAAACAGCAAATGTGGATTTGTCAAGAGCAAATCATGTCTAACCAGTACAATTTCTTTGCAGGGTAGATGAACTAGTAAATAAAAACCAAGAAGTGGATATGGTGTTTGTTGGTTTTAATAAGGCTTTTAATGCTGTCATTCATGGATCAGTCAAAGTAGGAAAATGTGCTCCATTTCAAATCACCACAACTAGTTGTAAATTAGGGCCCAAAGAGTAGATGTAGATAGTTTTGAGTCCAGGTGGGAGGACACATCAAACAGGGTCCCTCTCAGGTCTGCCCTGGGTTGGGAAGTGCTCAGGACCACAGTTGAGTGTCTTGCATGATGGTATGAAATGCATACTAGTAAGATTTTCTGAGGCCATGTTGGGTGGATTTGCAGCATTTTGGAAAGGAGAAGTAGAACTCCAAATTTTTTATCTTTTATTTAATTCCTGGATATACAAAATTAGCAACTTGAAACGTGATAAAAACAAATTATAATGGCTAATGAAATAAATGCAAGTACAGCACAGAATGCAAACCAGAAAACAATTAGCAAGAGAAGCAGTATTTAAAAATTACGACAATTAAGGCTGCAGAGTGCTGGAAAATCATAAACTGAATATGAGACAACATCATAAAACTGCTTCAGAAAAGACAACTCACGCAATGGAGAGTTCTAGAGGGACTTGTGGGTAGAAGACAAGGGGTAGATTCTGTGTTTCAGGCAACCTTCGTACAGCCTTGGCTGCGTTCCGCTTCGGTTGTGCAGTTCAAGAAAAATCTTGACAAATTGGAGAGGGACTAAAGGAGAGCCATAGGAATGATAAGAGGTTTGGAAAACGCAACCTATGAGGAAAGATTGAAAGAATTGGATTTGTTTAGTCTAGAGAAGGAAAGACTGACAGGACGTGATAACATTCCTCCAATATGTAAAACATTGCTAGAAAGAGAATGGTGACGAATTGTTCTTCACAGCAGCAATGAGTAGGAGAAAAATAATTGGCATAATTTTTAGCAGAAAGGGCTTAGTTTAGATCCTAGAAAAAGCTTTCGAGCTTCGAGGGTATTTCAGTGCTAAAATAAGCTGTGTGAGGAGGTTACTGGATCTGCTTCCTTGGAGGTCTTTAAAAACAAGTTACTCGTCTGTCAGGGATGGTCTAGGGGTATTTGGTCTTGTCCTCTCTATGAGGGAATGGGTCAGACTGCAGCTTTGGGTATTTCTGGCTCTTATATCTTAGTTTGTAATTGTAAGTGCATTTAAAGATTAGACTGAATAAAATATTAGCAACTAGAATGTAGATGGAGTGTTGATTCTTTGTCTATTGTGTTTTTCAGAGGGATGATGCTGTAGGTGCATCTAAGTTCTTCTAATCATGAAAGATTTTATTCATCTAAGACTTGCGCGAGGTAAGTGACTGCTCCACTTTTCTGTAGGCAAGAAACGAGGCAGATGAAGTAGTTTTATCAAGGCCATTCTGTATGTTGTAAGATCACCAGTTTATAATACCAGGCCAGGTGCCCTTTCACCTAAAATATCCTTCAGATTTAGTAAGAAGTGTTTTTCCTGTCTCATCCCTGATTAATTGGTCACTGGACAACTGGGAGTAGCTGCTCTATATGATCATAGGCTTCTACCGTAGTTGTGTTGTGGTTCTCATATGTTTCTCTACCTTTGTTTTACTTTTCTTCATCACGCTGTGATTAGTAATTCATGTGCTTAAGATTTTACATGGCTTAATTTGTTATTTACAGTTGACTGTGGGATAACTGTGACTGATTGAAAGCTGTGTGATAATACGTACACAACTTTCTGTTCCTAAGCTCACCACTAGCAGGTGAACGCCGATTCCTGGAGACCGAGTCCTCTCGATTTAAATCACTGATGACTCTTTGATACAAAGGTCAAGGGCGGATGGGGCTTTCAAAATGCCTAAGAGGTCCAGACGTCTGTGGCTTGTGATGCTGATGAACATCTCATTGCTGAAACGAGGATAATTTAGGATGTAATCCCTTCTTCCTTTTTTTTTTTTTGGTAGAATTGTGACTAGAAGGACACAAAAGTTATCATATGCTCTTTGTTTTGCATGCATGAACCTAGAGGTATAGGAGGGTATATAATGATAGTGTAAGCATGGTTGTTGCACATGGGTTTTGAGTAAATAGAAATGGTCTCTGGAAAGGCCAAGTACCTAAAAACGGCAGCATTTCAGATTTTATGACACTGTTTAGGAAAGAAAAACCTGTTTCTGCCCTTTCAACCAGAAGTGCTCTTGTAGCGTTTCCTCAGGACCGGTCTGTGGTGGCTTCACGGGCAGGCTTTGCCAGGCAAGGTCCGGTCCAGCAGGGGCTGGAACTCCAGCTCCCTGTTATCCCCCTGGGAACTGCCTTTCCCCAGGGATCTCATGACTTCTGCAAGGACCAGCTCGTGCAGTTATGGGACGCTGAGACACAACAAGGCTACCAACACCACCAAACCTCCCCATTTTGGCCCAGCAGTGTGAGGGAAGCTGGATACCTGTACATTGGCAGGTAAATAATTTTGTTAGAGATCACCCTAATGACAAATTGAGAGAAAACATGGAGGTTGGCAGCTTTTCTATCTTCACGGCACCCCATCTTCCCTTACTTGGGGTTGTTCCGTGTGTCCCAGCAGCAGGAAGCAATTGTCTGAGTAACGTGAGCCGAGTCCTCCCCGATGCCGTGTGTGCTTCGCACTGGGATTGCTGGTTTTCACGCCCTGGGAGCTGAGATGCAGGAATAGGTAGCCTGATGGCAGCTCTGAGGGAGGTTGCACGCTGTCCTGGCTGCCCCAGCATCTGACCCTCGCTAGGGCTGGACCAGCACAAGCCGGATGGGACCATTTCCAACTGCACCGACCGCTTCCCAAATTCCAATTTTAAACCTGGGACCAAACGAAGCGCTATCCAGAAAGTTTCTTGTTTGGGGGGGGGGGGGGGTGTGCGTGTGTATTCGTGTGTGTTTTTTTTGCTACACAGCTGCATCATCCCAGAATAAACCACCCCAACTGGAGACAGAGAGTGGATGGACCAAGGAGACCTTTGTATCAATCAGCGCTTACAGGCAGCGAACCCTTGTCAAATCCCACCTTCAGGCTTTGCCTGGGGAACACAAAAGGTTAAAAGGCAAAGCTGTGCGTTACTTTCCTGTAGTGGATTTACATCTTTTCTGATAAGGGTAGCAGGCGAGATAGAGATATTCCCCCTCCCCACACACCTTTTTTTTTTTTATTTTCCCCCTCCTCCTGGCTGATCCCTTCTCCTCACCCCACCCCTGCACATGCCGCTTCTTCTGCGCTACATGTTATAAGTGGGGGAGATTGCTTGGACCAGGGGCCTCCTGCTTTAATGCACTGAGGATTCAGTCAGGCCAAAAATGCCTGTAGCATATGGGGAAGGAAAGGGCCAGCAGTGAGCAAGCTTGGACAGATGTGCTAGAGAGGGAGTGTGGTGTTACTGGGGGTGGAGAAAGCTCCCCCCCCCCCCCCCCAAGCCATTTCGGAGGGTGGCCAATCCGGAGAAACGGACCCTTTTTAGGACCCCAACAGTTAGGGAGAGCCCCCGAGGCATTTTTGGCTGGGAGGTTGTGCACACACACACACACACACGGAACAGTTCAGCAGCAGTCCAATCCCCAGTGACATGGAGTTTTTTTCTTAATTCAGAGCATATTTCAGGCTTCAGTTTAAGGGGGGAGAAAAAAAAACACCACCAAAAAACTAACCCATAAACCATAAAGAATCCATTGAAACAATTGTAAGGGGAAAAAATAGACTGTGGCCGCAGCTGATAGGGATGAGATGTAGGGGATAGATGAAAAATAAAAGAAATGATTACCATTTTCCTCACTGGCCTCAGCTCAGCCTGGCAAAATAGCAAAATACAGACCTGTGCTGGCGCCTTCCAAAAACCCAAAGAGATGTCTCCCCCAGAAACACTGCTGCCCACAGGTGAGCCTCTGGTTGAACTGGGCCTCGTGACAGATGGGCTCTGCTCGTTCACTTTTATTTGCATGGCGGCACCTCTTGTGGTTCTCAGTGCTGTTTTTTTAAACAGAAGCTGAAAGCGGGGTGATCAGGAGTTTGTGTTCTCTGGTTGCTCTTATCGAGCACCTTCACGTGGGGATCTCAGAGCACGTCCCAAGCCAGAAGGCTCACAAGGTTTGTGGTGACACGAGGCCACCCGATGAGACGCCGCTTCATAGATGCAGAAACAGACTCTTCAAAGCATTTGAGTGATTTTAAAGGTGCCTGCCAGGTCAGGGAATAGCACCTACTGAATGCTATTCCCCCTTGCTCCTGGGTATCGTCTCTATACGGCGTGATCTTTTCTAACCGCAATTATTTTTGTTTTGTTAGCAATTAGGAATTACACGCCTGGACATTGGCATCCTGTACAGAGAGCAACTGAGTTGGTCCCTACCCCAAATACCTTCCAGTCCTCGCTCTCAGGGACAATTTTCCTCTACAGGCAATTTAAATGCACAAGCCTCTTAGCACAGCTTGTTCATTACTGCCAAGGACCTGCGGTGCGGGATGCGTCTCCTCAGTTAACATCTGTTTTTTTGACCAAATTGCCTCAGTTTCTGCACGGGCCCACAGCTGATATAAAATGCTTAGAAATTATGACTGTTTTTGTTGTTTGGGTGTTTTGATTTATTTTTATTTTATTTTTTTTTAAACCTGCAGTTCATTTTGGCATACTGAGCTGGATTTGCTTACAATTGTACCCAGGCAATTACGATGTTGAAAAAAAATTACCCCAGTGCAGGGAGGTGAAAAAACAGGGGAGGGGTGTGTGTGTGGGGGGTGTGTGTGTGTGTGTGTGTGTCTTCCGAGGGGATCGTTGGCATCAGACCAGAAGGAGCAATCGGCATTCGGAGGGAAAAGATGCATGTGCACATTAGGAGGCAACATCTGGTCCTCGGGCCACACGTTCAAATGCTGGCTTTGAGTCTGCTGCCACTAAAGAGAAATGATGCTCCTGCGCTGTCCTTCTGTGTGTGGCAGTGGGTCCCTGTGTGTGGCAGTGGGTCCCTCTGTGTGGCTGTGGATCTCTGCCCTGCAGAGGGATTCGGGGTAACTGAGGTGTCTGTGTGGCATGTTTAGGGACACTGGCACAGATTTTGAGTTGTTTTCCTCTGTCAAACAGGTGAAGAACAAGGGAAATGGGCAGAAAAAGTCCAATTTCAGAAGGGAACTGGGCACCTGAGATATTTCTGTCACCCTGCTTTTACATGTTCCTTATGTACTTAAAAGCTTAAGGGGCTGTGGAAGTGATTCCCTGACTGCTCTCTGGGCACTGATTCCAATTCAAACCAGTGAGAAATCAATAGGAGTTAGATGCCTGGAAATTGCTCTCCTATTGAGGACTTGAGACTGTGGGTGGAGTGACGCTTGTGTCTCTTTGACAATGAAGATGCGCTTTGTCACCCAACATTAACTGTCCCATCAGCCCTACAGCTCTGTACCAAGCGGTTCCTGCTGTGGTTATTTCTGACCACCTTTTACTGCTCTGCTGCCCTGGGTCTCTCCCCAGCGCTCCCCAGGACTGGTCAGAGGCAGATCCTGCACTAAAAGCAGTAGCAGCACTTTCCTCGGCTTCAGTGTCAACCTTTGGGGAATCCACCATTGGTTGTTTCATCTACAGTTAAAGTTTGGGTCTGATGGCCCTGATTTAGGAATGTAGTTTCAGCTTTGCATCACCTAAGGCAGTAAAATGCCTGGCAGCCTTGAAGACTATTGAGATTAAAAAGAGAGAGTGTGGCTTGCTGCCTTTTCCAGGCGGCGCAAGACACGCAACCTCAAAACAGAACGACATTTATTGTCCGAGCCTCTCTAGTGAGTTCTGAAAGCCTGAATGCAGGACAGAAAGAAACCAAAGTGCAAGGAGAGAGGATCTCCTTTCCTCGTCCCTTATTTGGTATCATAGAATGACTTGTCAATTTTTATACTCTGCATTTCCTCACACCTTTGGGCATATTACGCTTCTTTGTGTAATTCCTTTTGGACTAAATCTGGATTACCTGCCAGACCTCCTCACCTTAGATTTAACTCGGTGTTGGATTTGCAGTATTATGCTGAATTCTAACTCTTCTTCTGCTCCAGCTTCTCCACTCACAGAGCTGCTGAGCAGAGGGGAGCAGGGCTGCAAGCGGAGTCCGGCAGGGCGATGCCGGATGGGAAGGTTGGATGGGTGCTGTGGGTAGAGGGGAGGCAACACAGCGGGGAAAAAGCAAATTAGAATATTGCCAGCATTTTTTAATCCCGTTACCTTGTGCTGAGGAGGTGTTCCTGTTGTTATGGAAGGGAAGGGCTCAGGGCTCCAGCACTGGGGCAAGGAGTTCTCTAGACGGCCCCCATTAAGGGAGAGAGAGAACTTCTCAGCAAACTTATATTGAACACGATTTTCATGGTATGAAATCATCCTGGTGGCAGCTTGGGTCAAGTGTCCAGGTCTCATTCTTCCTCATCCCTGCACCTGGCAAGGCTCGAACACCAAGACCTTGAATCCCGCATCCCGTAGCTGGCTATAAAGTAAATATTTTCACTAATTCAGATACTAGAGTCTTCTAAATGTGCAGTTTTCCCCAGCATAGAAGAGAATTTAGTCCTGGGTTGCTCAATCCAGGACAACTGTACACTGTGACCATCCTCCCCCTCGGAGCTCAGTGTGACAAGCTGTAGGAGACACCAGTTTGAAGGGACTGGTGCTGCTCCCCCCATCACCCTGCAGCTGGGGCTCCAGACCCACCGCTCCTTTGTTGGGGAGAAAAACTCAGCACGTCGTTGCTCCCATGGCGCCTGGGCTCCGGCAGGCTGCGGTCACAGTGCTCTCTGCAAGAGTATCACCGTTTTCTTGGCCAAACATCTATGTGGGTAACTCCATACTTCCTTGCTAAATTCCTGTTGGAGTTTTATTTTGTGCAATATAAAGCTTTACGTTGTCTTGACTAGCACTTGCCATAAATGCATTTTTTTTCCCCAATAGTGGTAAAAAAGCCTGTGTTTGGAAAGTGAGAGCTTTTTGGGAAGGTGTAGCAGAATGTTACCTTTTCCCCAGTGCTCTTAATTTTCATCCACTGTCAGGGAAAGGGATGGTGAGTAGAATAAATAGGCCCAAAGGAGTTTAGAAAATGCAAAAGGAGTTAAAAAGCTAATGCCTTAGCAGGTTAAAGGATGAATTTGGGATCCTCTGGGTATCCAGATAGCTGAATGTGCTGGTGAAATCAAAGAGCTGCAAGTTCAAGTGAGTGTTTACAGGCTCCCAAATTCAGTTAATTTATGACATGTTTAATATGTTTTTACAAATGTTTGCTGTACTCAAGTAGTGACGATGCTTTATTTGGTCAGTAAAATTCCATCCTGCCTCCAGTACGCAAAGACCTGAATGTCACAAGGATGTTCTGTGTTTAAGGAAAAATATTCACTCTCATTTTAAACAGATACTCCAAATTCTTCTTCTTTTTTTAATACCAACTTAAACCTTTCACTGAAACCACCAACAGGACTTTCCAATTCTCACTAACATTAAGGGATATTTCTGGTTTTTCTGGTTTCCATTCTTTCTTTTTTCCTTTTTTTTTTTTTTTTTCCCTTCACCCTCTTTCTTCAGCATAACAAGATTGGAAATTAGTGCTGGCTTGAGGCCATGGCTGCATCTATGAGGCCATTTAAAGTTATTGCTTTCTGCTCCCTCTGGGCCAGTAGGAAGTTCAGCTGTGATCACAGAGAAAAAAAACACCAGAAAATGCTAGAAATAATAATTTTCAAAAAAGAATAACAGGAGAATATGGAGTTGCTTTTATGCACCCTGAGTTTTAGGTGAAAAAAATCGCGAAAGCAGCTAGAAATACTGAAAAGCAGCTCTTTTTGCGCTGAAGTGCTGGGATTGCTCTGGTGAGGTTTGCAGTCATGGCCACAAGGGAGAGTCTGGTTTACTTTGAACTGAGTTTTTACGTAGGTCTGACCAGGAATGGTCCTACTGAAGCCAGTGGGGTTCAGCTGCTGTGCAGATGGAGCGAGGGAAAGCTCTGAGCATCCAGGCAGGATTTGCAGCTTCTTCCCTGTTCTAGTTCTGAATTTTGCGAATCGTCTTAAGCAAGAACCTGACCCCGAAGCAAGGCTTTTATTATAGCAGCGTGGCTTGGACTGGATTTGGGAAGGTGGACGTCAGATTGGTTAGCATGGGCTAGAATTTTAGTGAAAGAACCTGCCGCCTTAGAAAATATCCTCTCTTGTCAATAGGAGACTTTTTGGCTGCAAACATGGAGCTGAAAATAAACTGGTCTGTTCGTGTTCACCCTTTTGCACATACAAGTTGGTGGCTTTTCAAACAGTGTGTGCACATATCTGAAAGGGTCTGGCTTGGCCTGTGGGTGTGAAAAAAGCAAATCCTGGCTTCCAGGATTGACTGGGTACCCCTAAGCCCTCACCCCCTTTTTTTGCCTGAAGTTGAATGACCTGGTCCCATGAAATCTATCCCCACAAACTTTATTTTCACTTTTGTAGAGCAGCAGCTGCTGGGCAATATTGAGGCTGGTTCTTCTTGGGTAGGAGTGGAGTTTTTGTCTTTGCAGACAGAAGTTTTCTAGGAGAGAATGGAAGGAAACCTCAAACATACTCACTTTCAATGAAAAGGTGAAGGAGTTTTCAGAGTGTCTGTTTGAAGGGGGGGGGGAGGGGGGGATGTTTAATGCATTTAGACATTCTCCCAGCACCAAATAGAGAAACCAGGTCCCAGATCCATAAAACAGGTTGTAGGGCAGGGTGATGAAACTTTTAAAGAAATGGGTCACCAAAATGAGGTCACCCAATGGGTCCTCCTCATGTTTTCCAACTCGTAGTAGCTCTGGATTTTTAAAATTCCAAATTTCCACTCAACTCTAAAGCAGTTAAATCCAGTCATTGATGGAGGTACTGTCCTGGTTGCTATTGCCTGCCCCAAAAGGCTCTGGAGTCAAAAAGCAGCTCAGGACAATATGTGATGATTTGATAGCACCAAGATAAAACCAAATGATCACGAGTTGTCCTGAGCTGCTGTTATTGACATCACAGAACCTCCCTAGACTCCAGCCTTGAGGATCTCATTCTTGGTGCTCTGCACATGAAGTAGATGTTCCTCCTTGCCCCCCAAATTTACAGTTAATACAGAGGAGAGAAAGAGAGTTTTACATCACGTTCTTGGTTAACAGCAAATTCAGACCTTTCTGCTTTAAGACCTACAGCTCACTCCAGTGCCGTATTCATTGCTCTGATTATTTAATGAACACAGGCCCTCTGAACAGAGGTTTTGCCATAAATTTTCAAACTTTTAATTTCTACCCTTGGGCTTCCCATTTCTCCCTTGGTTGTTGGTTGGCAGATCCTGCATAAGAAACTCCTGTTTGTCATGAAGGGTTAAAGAATAAATAGCGGCGTGTGTTCTGGGGTGCCAAACTTTTTCTTCTGCTCCATCTCCTTTTGATTTAAAAGCTTTGTTTATCTCTCTGTAAAGTCACTGGCAGGCCATAAAGAGATATATTGCCTTGGTGCAGACAGCACAGACTCCGCTCCTGGGAAAGCAATGGACTGTGAAGTTGAGTGTGTGCGTGTGTGGGCCCGCTCATAACTCAGGAAGGGTTCTCTTTTGGGAAGCTCCCGATGGATGGTGCCGGCAGCCGCTTGCAGGAGCAGGGTGGATGTATCCAGGAGGGTTGATGGGGCTCACTGCATTTGATCTTCTCATAAAGCCATCACTCCAAAGCTTGGAATCGCAAGGCTGTTGAGCTCAGTCATAACAGAGTGGATAAAGTACTTCCAGTGGTTTAATTTTATTTTATTTTGACTTTTTGATAGAGAAGTCATGTCATGTCAGAGCCCAGCTTGTTTGGGCACTCCCTGTTTAGCCAGCATTGAGCAGTGAGATTCAACACCAGCGTTGCTGCTTTGCTTCGCAGAACCTGCGGGTGAACCTTCCTTCCCATCCTCTGCTGTGTGTTTGCAAATCCTACGCTCCCCCCTCAACATCCCCAGCACTTCCCACGGGTGTCCCTCAAGGAGCAGGGCTCTTGGCTGGGATGCAAGGTAGGGCATTTTAGTAGGAGAGATGGAATAGGGGAATTACTGCTGTCTGGCATTTAAGGCTGCAGAAACTGCTTATTTAGCTGAGCAGTGGATGCTTGGGTTGAATCTTCAATGGAATTGACCTGTAATGTCCTTTTTGCTTATCACCAGAGAGAGGAATCTACTGAGAGTGCAGAGCACCAAGCACAGCTGAAACGCTGCCAGCGGAGAGGGGTTATTGATTCCCTGCAAGAGGAGCTAGGAACCTGCCTCTTTCCTCCTCTAACAGCGAGGATTTCCCTGCCTGGAATAACGGATTTCCAAAGATCTGAGTCTTTGTCTTGAGAAAGGGAGTTGGGAAAAAGCAGACCCCTCTCTCGGAGAATTTCCTCCGTGCGGAGGATTAGCCTGAGAACGACAGATCATTTCAATCCCACTGCCTTTCCCAATACATTCGGTGACACATCACCCGGAGGAGGCCCCTGAAGATTAATGCTTTCCACAGATTGAGTTTATCTTTTGAAATTCTACCAACATATGTAGGACGTGGGCCCTCAGCCTGCCACCTCCACAGCCCCAGCAGGCCATGCCCATCCACTTCTTCCTCAGGGATGACACAAAGAGGGTTCCACATTCGCTGTGTCTTCTGCAGCTCTGGGTCACTGTGCTTTAAGGGCTGTTAATCACAGCCTCCCTGCGAGCTTGTTTGCCTGGGGAGAAATCATTAGTTACCTTTTTTTTTTTACACTGAGGACAAATCTGAGAATCGCCTGAAAATCTGCAGGAAATTACTTTTCAAGTGACCGATGATATGACCTCTAATTTCCTAATGATCTAGGAAGAGTTCAAGCCCAAGTGCTTGTATATGCAGAATGCCAAATTTATATATACAAAGCATCATAATTACTGTCCTGGAGATTTACAGCGCTTTGCAAATCATTAATAATCATAATAATAATATTTACCATAACTCTTTCTGGCAGATTAATTGCAATTCTCTTTGACCATCCTCGAACTACTTTTCTTACAACATCTTTCCCATTGGCATGAAAATGAAGTACACAAACCATAATTTAGTGACATAAAGGGTGGCTTTATTTGCATGTGTTTATTTGAGACAAAAGCAGATATTTGCTATTGAAGCGAAAGCATAAGCATCAATGAATCAGCAGATCTCAGACGGCGCTGCGCGTCGCTGCGTTTCCATATGGCAGTAGCAGGTGATGGGCTCTGGTGGGTTTGTGATGGGCAGGTGTGACTCTTCCTGCTTGGTTCAGGTACCATTTGCAGTAATAAATGTATAAAAGACGTTCATAGGCATTTGCACAAGAATCTTTTAGACCTTTCAAACCTGTTTTGGGGTTGGAATAGCCACAGATGATAAATGTCAAGTTTAGGCTACACTGACTGATGTGTAATTGATGGACTGAGGTGGTAGAAATTTCACATTCTTCCAAACACTGTCAAAATTATGAGATTTGGAGAAAGGAAAATAGTAAAAAAATGTTTTCTCATTTTCTCTGCTTTCCTGCTCCTCAGTATGCAAAGTTTGCAAGCAATTTCAGATGAGATAGAAAATAAATGTTGGCATGCAATCGCATTTTTTAGTTTGAAATTTGGTACGTTAGTATATTTTCTTATATTTCTTTATATCTTTATAAGATAAAATTCCTTATAGGCGATTTTATTGCAACAGTTTTATGAATTTTCCTGCCATTTTTTGACAGCAATGCCAATGCCGTGGGTATTGTTTCTCTTTTATGAATCATTCTGTGTAGGTCTGGTTTTATCTATTCCTAGAAATCTGGTGTTAATACAACTTTATCCTATGGCAGTTTCATTAATTTGAAATGGTAGTAAAATTATTGTTTATGCTTTTAACGTTATTCTTTTATCTATGTAAAAAAAAAAAAAAAAAAAAGAAAAATTCAGGGGATATTAATGCTTTGTGTCTTAGTTTCATGCTTCCCTTTGTTTATTCATCCAAAGCATATTTTGGGTGTAAAATGCTCATTCCACTTGCTGTGGTAGCCCAGCTGTGGGGCAGAAGAAATAATCTGCTTAATTGTTTACAGGAATTGCTACCCACTGGGTGATGGTTAAAAGAAGTCTGTCTCTAAGATGTAACAACCACTGGCATCTCTGGTCCAAGTCACTGGGAGCTGCAAGCAACGTGCGTGAGTCCAAGGTGCAAAACCATTGTAATCCCATAGTGAAATATGCTTGAAATATATTATACAGTACTTTATTAATTTGTCAGACCAACACAACCTTTAATTGCAGTCTGTGGTGCAGCATCAGGCTCCCTCCCAAGGTACCACAACCTGGATATTGGGAAACCCTCCGCAGGATGACAGACAGAAATCTCAGACAGCCCTAACCTGAGCTCTGTCTCATCAAACTTTCATCTCTGCAAGACAATTACAAAAGCTCATGTGTTACAGTGCAAAACGTTGAACTATTAGTGCCTGCTGACATGGAGAAAAATGGTAATAGTATTTCTCTCCCACCTGCCTGTCCTTCAATTTAATTTTATAGCGGGTGTCTCATCATTTTTTTAAGTTTCTAAAAAAAGACTTAAAGAATCTTTTCTAAAAGAAAGTGCCAAGCAAGCTAAATATAGAGTTTGCTGCCAATTCTGCCTTTAATACTTTTAAAACAAATACAAATTTACAGGCACACTCATACCAAAGCTGTGTGCCAAAGGCCAACAGAACTAAAAACATGTTCTAGAATATGTACGTATAAAGTGGGTCTGATGATTCACATAATTTGATGCCTGGAGGCAGAACACATTTACATGATGTTCTTTAATCTATTTCTAATTTATATGATGTTCCTTGGCCTAATCTGTTGGTTCTCCATTCCCTGTGTCCGGCAATAGATGGTGCGTGTTTGTGCGAGACACGACACCTCGACTAACAAGGACCGTTCCATGTTTATTCATATTTTCTCCATTCAGTGTCATTCCAGAGAGATAATTACCCATGAACACATTCTCCTTTCTCAAGTAAATTAGAGGGTTTCCCATACGGTCTGTCCTCCTGAGACCACAAGGAGTTTTCTCAGAATCTGCAAGGGTTCAGGTATGGGGATACTCCCAGCTTAGCTGTAACCTTTGAGGTCCTTCCTATTTTCATACCGACACCTACGTCATCAATCCCATTACAGAAAAAAAATTCCTCTAATCAGAAAAACCTGCTGGTGGAAAACCTGTCCTCATCCTATGAAAAATAAGAGGTACCATGGGGATGTTTTTGTTGTTAGTGAATCATATCTGGTAGGAGTTGTTTCTTTTTCTTGTGCCACACCTCCAGCCCCTCCGAGCCGCCCGGCCAATGGCTTTGGCTGCAGCAGCCCGTGGACATACGACTGCCGTAATTGCTTCATTGTGTTGCTTTAAGAGGAAAGGAAAATAGCTATTACTGTGAGCAAGTGCTTCTGCTTCTGGTTGTTTGTTTTTTTTTTTTCCCCTATTGCCATTGTGTGTTTTGGTTATGAAATGTCTCCTATTCTGAAGCTGTTTTTTTTGAGACTTTGTGTTGTTCCGATGGAAGGTTGAGAACGGGCAACTGTTGGTGACGCAGCTGGTGGTAAAGAGAGAAAACAGTGGGTTAGAGAAATACTCTTTATTTATAAAGGGGAGTGAAACTATTACTGATTAATATTTTGTCCTGATCTCTTTACGAAAGGTAACAAAGCAGCACAGTTTTATTCCTGAAAAGCATGCCAGGGCCAGGCTTGATGCTGGTGTGCTTTCATCTCATCTTCAGTTACATAAAAGTTAATGGAGATTTGACTTTTAAACTTACTGTACTCACTTGTTTACCTATTTGGCTATACATGTAAATATGGAATTTAATGGTCAGTCAGCAGCTGAGATGAAGTCCTATAAATTCGGGGTACTGCCTGTAAAACAGCTGTTCTTCCATAAGGCTATTCTGAGAAAAACGAACAAAAAAAGCCCAGCTCCAGTAAACTGAGATCAGGCCTATTACTGGAGATATCTAGAAATTTATGACTGGAAAAAATATTAGGTTGTGACCTGATGGTCTCCTGCTGCTGAGGCACCAATGGTGATTAAGAAGAAGTGATTTCATCGCCCTATGAAGGCGGCTGCCCTCATCCCTGTTTTTTTTCTCATTGAGAAGCTGAACATGGTATTCAGGACTAAGGAAAAACTGCCTCCCCACACATACCCAGAGAGGGTTATCACTGCCAGCTGCTCCTCTTCAAAGACCCCCCAACTCCAGACAAAGCTCTGTGTGACTAAGTTCACTTAATTCCCCACCTAAGAGAGAAAAGTAGAGTTCAGAAGTTCAAGGGACTCTTGCAAACCACATGCTTGTGGTTGTCTGGGCTGCAGGGTAACAGGCTGAATCGCTCAGTGTTTCAGACCTGGTCATACTAATGTAATGTCCTCTTTTGAGGCGATGAATGACCAAAAAGGTGGAAGGTGTCATGGGCTGCTGGTGTCACTTGAGCGCTCTTGGAAACGTAGCCTTAGTTGTCACCTTGGGAGCTGTTCAATGTGAAGTATCTGGAAGGCTCATCCCAAGTTCTGGGAATGTTTAGCATAAGATTGTGTATTCATGGCCTTGACAGGCTCATATATAACCCTGTAGAGCATCTCCCTTTCCTCCCAACTTGTGTAACTGTTAATAGTAGTAGTCTCCTATGAAACTTAAAAGCACATAGAGCATTTAAAGCTTATAACATTTATAGATTGCTACAGTAGCAGGAGAATCAAGCTAATGAAAGGATTGGGTGGGTGCCCTGAATTAATACGACTATAATCTAATTCATTTGAACTTCTTTTTGCTACGTATAAAATCTTCCTTTCTCCTCCAGCGGGGTACTTAGGGTCCAATTCACGTGGCAGGTAATGGGAAGGTTCCCACACAGTGGGGCTGAGAGTCAGGTTTTGAGTAGGAGGCCCTTGGCAAGGGCAGAGTAGCGCCGGTGGA
Organism: Gallinago jamesoni; assembly: GCA_025769975.1. Taxonomy (NCBI): domain Eukaryota; kingdom Metazoa; phylum Chordata; class Aves; order Charadriiformes; family Scolopacidae; genus Gallinago; species Gallinago jamesoni. The sequence continues at coordinate 9,109,741 of JAOQGH010000007.1, read as the reverse complement.
GGTGGCCCAGGTCTTTGGGGGGGCAACGGCAGGTCTAGGAAATCTAGAAGGGGATTCAGAGTTTGAAGAGTGAATAGCAGAATCAGAGCCAAGAGGTGCAGATAAAGGAATGAGTTTTGAAGCAGTCCCTCTGTAATTTGAAATAGAGTTGGTGTTTGTTTTTCTTAAAAATTTCCATAGCATAGAGCCTACTTGCAGAGATTGTCTTATAGGGTGCTCCTTTCCATTTATGACGATATCACATTTTCCTCTCCCTTCTTTGCCCTTGCCATTCCCTGGAGAAACTGCGTTAGGAGAATATTTCTTGTGCTTGTAACTCTATTTAAGTGCAGTGAAACATATTTGATTGTGCTGTCTACTTTTGTTCTTTGCTTCATCTCCATCTCCCATCTGTTTTGTTTGTTTCAGCCAAAAAGGAAGGATTATTGAGTGTTCTATAGATCATCCCTTGGAAGCTTAGAGGGTGGGGAGGGAGCTCGGGACCTGCGAGCAGTCAGGTTGAGGAGCTGGAGGGAAAAGCAGTGATTTTGAGAGCGAGTGAGGCATTGTGCATTGTTCTGACAGATTTTGTTGAACTGTGTTACTGGATCATTGAGTCCAAGAAAATATTACAGCATATGGCCATGTAACAGCCAGCTCATACTTCTGACCTTTTCATATTCTTCTCAGAAGCTGTGTATAACACTGTTTTCTATGTACGTCCTTTGAGAGCCCTCCCTGTCTACTGGAGTGTTATGGAAAATAATATAATAATAACATAATAAAGGACTATCAAATTCTTTTTCTTAAACCTGAATCCAGGCACATCATGCTAGGGTTTCAGTAGCTTCTGGGTGCTCATAAGCTAAGGGATGGGCCTGTTCTAGGATGTGGAAAATTCAGTGAAAAACAAGGCATTAAAGAAAGTAATAGCTGGACACGATTGAATGGGGAGCACTGTTCTTCATGGACCTGTCCTGAACTCGTGCCCCAGCATAGTTTGAGGACTGGTGTTGTGCTTGGAGTAAACCTAAAACCAAAGCTGAAGCCACTTGTGCATGTTAGAGAACCCGTGGCAGCTTTCTCGGTGCTGGATGAGCAACACCTTTCCCTGCTCAGACACTTACTTGAGTGAGTCTCTTCAATGTGTTGATTGCAGCTATTTATGACACCTTATTTAGGAGGCTCTCCATCACTTACTTTCTCCATTGAGTCAATGAAGGGGAGTGCATCTAAGTCAAGTTTCTTTTTCACTGGCCTTGTGGAAGCATGGGGTTTTTTCCCCTCACAAAGTATATAAGTCTAGAGGGATCAGTCTCATCATGTCTAAGATAGGTATCTAAAAGAAAGTGGTGTTTATGCCTCTGATCTCTGAGTGCGTCCTACATCCTCATTCAGATAAGGCGTGCCTTGTCCCATCCTCCTAAATTGCTGGTTTAGGTCAAAGCACTTCCAAGGTGGCTGCACATCACACGTGCTCCCTTGTGCTTCTGTGAACATCCAGATATGTATGGGGGTGGTAAAATCTATTTTATCTGAAGGGACTTGCAAGCAGTAAGATACTGCCTGAAAGAAGAGAGATGCTTGCAAGGATTTGTACGTACTGAAGGATGAAGAAATACATGAAGTTGAGGAAAATCATGGTTCCTCCCCCAGGTAACACAATTAGCAACCACTACCTGTAGACCAGGGCTGGACTGAAGTTTCAGTGGATGAATGCAGAATTGTGCTACCCAGAGCTCCTCCTCCCGACAAGGTGAGAGCCAGTGATGGGTTCTGTGGGGTTGGAGGTCTTTCCCTGAAAACAAGGACCCTACAGGTGTATGCTTCTCTGCAGCTTCTCCACTGCCAGGCTCCATCTGCTCCGTCCCAGGTCCCACTGCAAGGCACATGTGGCAGATAGCATCAACGTCTCTGAGGGCTCTGGGTGCTGGTGGTCCTGCCGTCAGGCAACCTGTGGAGCTGTGGTGCTCACACACACATCTGCCCGCTCCGCCTGGCTGAAAGGGATGTGGTCCGGCCCATGGGGTCTAGGACGCAATCAGTGAATTCCCACAATTAGCGTTTGCTTTGTTAATCCCTTGCACAATCCTGCAGATAATGCAGAGCCCTGACTTGGTGTCTTTGGGGGAGAGGAAACCACAGCTCTCAAAAGGGCTGTGTCAGGATTCATGGCCCAGTCACCATAAAAACCCATTGTGGGATGTTGAAATGTGCCCATATGAGGCTGAAACCTGCTCGTGTTCCTTATGGAAGAACCATATTACATAGTCTTCCCTTAAAGTCTTCCCTTGTCTGCAGGCAAAACCCACGGGTTCCTATCCCTGAGGAGCACCTGCAGGGCCAGCACCCTCCAAGCCATTTCAGGATGCGTAGTGGAGCGGTGCTGGTCAGGCTGTAAATGCAATTACTTGTTTGTTTAGACAGAAACTCCCCTCCTGACCCTTGCAGAGCCCTGAAGCCAGAGCTTCCTTGGGGAGCGTGTGTGCTGGTTTGGGCAGGAAGCATGGCATGGGGGGCACCCGACCTGGTTGAAAGACAGCTCCTCTGACTCATCAGCTGAAAGCAAAATGAGCTGTATATATTTAAAGCGTAGCTCTATTTTGAAAATTAATGATCTGCAAGGGAGAGAGGAGAAACTGCTTCTCTGTAATGCAGAAAAAGGCCCTGATGACCACAGCCTGGGTCCCTTTCCAGGTGATGTCATCATCAGGCTAAATAATAAATTTTTAACGATGTGGAAAAAAAAAAAAAAGAGGAGGAGGAAATAAAAAAAAAGAGGGGGACTCTGTTTCAATGAGGAGTAAAAGTAGCTGGTGGCAGCAGGGTCTAAGGAAAATATATGGTTGGGTGAGGTTTCTGCCCTGTGTAATTAGATTATCCCAAGTGTAGGAGTGTGCTGCAAAAGGCACATTGAAATGCCAGTAATTGACTGCTCCGGGTCTTCCTGTGCCCAGTGGAAAACTGGGGTACGCGGGACGTATAAGGCAGAGGGGCATTCTATAAAGGGGGATGCTAATAATAGGCAGTTAAGATTAGAAGGGAAGGTGTGGGCTCTCATCAGCCCAGAGACTCGGGGATATTTTCCCCTCATAAATAAGAGGCCACAAGAAATCTATTCAGGCGGGTCCGTGTTTGGTTGACGAATGCACACAGTTCATTACCAGTGGAGCACTCGCCCTGCCTCGTTAATGCAGCTTCAGTTACTACCAACACATTCATTTTTAAATGTACTCAAGTTTTGTTTCATAGTCGTGTGTGTGTTCCCCCCCCCCTCCCCGAAAACATGTTGCCCACGGCCATGAGCGTGTTGTGTGGGCTTGGGGAGGGCTTGGGGATAGCCAGGCTTGGGGACAGCTGGGATGGCATCAGCAGTGGGACTTCAGTGGGGCTTTAGTGGGCCTTTGTGGGGGGCTGTGGCACCACCACGGACTGAATGATTCTGGTTTTTCACTTCACAATGAGTCCCCATCATGGGGAGCCCTCGGGCAGTTTCCATGGGATTCCAGCCAGAATTTTTGCGCCCCCCGTCCCAAACCAAAGCTTAGTTGATACCAGAATGGTGCGAGATATCAGAATGAGTCTGATGTCATTTTAAGCTGTGTTTTAAGTGATCTGACTTCTAGATCCTGTTCAGGGCTTGAGCTCCCGTGTGCTGTGTGTCCAGTAGAGATGACCCTCTCCTGAAGAGCTCCGACGCGAAGGAGCTGGGCTGGCAGCGATTTCAGCCTGGCAGGCAGGGGGGGGCTTGCTTGTCCAAAAGCAACAAAAAATTCATGTCAAAGCTATGGGCCAAAACTGCATTTCTTGAATCTCAGTCATGTGTTTTCTCAACTAAATGTATTAACCCTAATCAGAGTTTTCGTGAATCTGGGCTACCTGAGAGCCGAGCCCTGAAAGGAACAGCCGTGTTCTGTGAGGTTTGGGGTTTTGTAATGGGAGATTTTGATGGTTTTAATACCCAAATCTACACCTTCTCCTCAAACTATAAGAGACAGATTTATGTCATGTTTTGTAGGGGGCTGTTCCTAATACCCTTGTCGTGAGACAGATTTACTGTAGTTGTCAAGACAGATTTGCTGCAGAAGTCAATACCTCGGCCTGCCGGTGCCTTAAGGAAAAAAGGGCTGGGTGTTTAATGCCGTAAATATTTTATTCTCGCTCTGCCACACAAACCTGGCATAGCCTTTCAAACACAACTTACTTCTATTATGCCCCAGTTTCTCATGAGTTAAATGGGGATAACAACACTTCTGAGAGCAGAGTGAATAAGACGGGTGAAGTAAGGAGACTTCTGACCAGAAAGATGAAGAAAAAAAAAAAAAAAAAGTCTTTTCTCTGCTAGGCCCTATTATTTTGTTTAAATGAATTCTTTCCTTTTTGCTGTTTTCATTGCTCCTTAAATAGTCCCTTTAATTTCCTTTCAGTTTTGTTCTGGTAGGTAAAAGCACACTGTTTAGATGCTCTTCAGCTTTGTGGGTCATTTAGTGTCTCTCCCCGTTGCTGCTACTGGTCCCTTTGCAAGGGGAAAGGACACCTTGGAAAGTAGTTTCTGGGTTTGAGGGTGATGTTCTCGGGGCCCAGCAGAGATGCTGAAGTCAGCAAATTTGAGATGGGTCTTTCTACTGTGGGCTGGTGGTAATGCAGAAGAACACAACAAACATTCAGTGTCTACTGGCAAGTACTTTGTCTGCTCTGGGTCCCCATGAGAAGAGGAGACGCTGCTGCACTCTCAGCTGGGTTTTCCCTTTCTGTAGGAGGGCACCAAGCAGGACTTAAATCCTCAAGTTAATAGTATGTCCTTTGTATTCCTATATTTCTTCCACCACTGTGAAGGTTATATTGAGCTTTGGGTTTTATGCTGACACTCTAATCTATCCGAGTCTGCTGCAATCCAAACCACACGTTTCTCTGGTCCAATACAGACACTTATGATCTCTTTCTTTTTTTTATGAGCTTGCCCAGAGTTTGCCATGGATGGACAGTTTGTTAGATGTTGGCTCAGCTTGTGTGTGCTGTGTCTTTCTTTTGTCTGTCTTGACAGAGCTGGGTGCTATCAGGGAGGACATACAGGTTAAACGTGTCTCTTTTTGTACAGGGCAACAGAAACAGGTGATGAAAAAGATAAGCAGTTTGGATAGAAAAGGGACACCCCGTTGGCAGTGGAAACTGATGGTACAAGCTGACCCTGTTTGGTGGGAACAAATAACGCTGGTGGGAGGATGGAGTCACCTCCCCATTCCTTGTGTGCGCTGCAGCGGGGTTCCTCTGCCAGCACGCTGGATGCAGGGCTGGGAGAAAACGTGAAGAAGTTGCCATCGCACCATGAGCCATCACACCATGAGCCATCACACCATGAGCCATCACACCATGAGCTGTCACACCAGTGATTTGGCCGTTGAGGAACCTGTCTGCAGAAACCAGGCCTTCTCTGAGATGTGAGTTACACCATTTCTCAAACCTTTATGTAGCAAGAAATGACTGAGAGGCCAGTGATTCATGCTGGGTTAATGTAAAGGTACTAGAGGGGCTAATATAAAGGAAGAAAATTGATACTGGCTTTACAGTGTTTGTGGTGCAGAAATGTGTACAAATGTTTCCCAGGGAAAGAGTGGAACAATTCAAAGCAATATTAAAAATAAAAAATACCCACTCAACAACAACAAACAAACAGTCTTTGTCTGGGAACGGAGGGGCTGGTAACAGTGTTTGGGTATCTGTAAATCAGGGCAGACTGCACAGGTATTTGCTTACTGCTCTACATTTTACTGCAGCTGAGAGGAAAGGGCCCTTGCGAGATGGTAGAAATTGGATGAGAAAACTTTGCTTGAATTGTAGCGCTGCGATTATTGTGTCAAATATGCTTTGGTGTGTATCCACGGGAGTTACCCGAGGGACAGATTTGACCCTTTGGGATGAATACTCTGGGGAAATTAAAACTAGCTGTAAAAGCTATATTTAGTTGAAAAGGCTATGGTAACGTTTTATACAGTCTGAGCCATGTTCTATTCTTTACAGAAACCCATATCTGTAAAAAAGCAATTAGAAGTGCTTCCCTGAAAAAAGGCAATTGAAGGCAGTGAATGAACTGCAGGAATTGTACAGTTTCCAGCAAATGGTGGTAGTGAAGCATTTGTGGGATCCATAAAGTCACCATAAATTCCTAACTGAATATGGATTCACTCTCCAACTCTAAAACCACAAGATTTATTTCCTGCTGGCAGGGGAGGTGAAGTTCACAGAGCCTGATCTGTCTCGGGTGTGCCAGCAGGTGGTGAGAGCACTGGTGTGTTCCCAACATCACCTTGGTTGGCCACGTCCTTTCGACATGGGAGGAGAAGACAGAACTGGGTTGTTGTTTTTTGTTTTTTTGTTGAAGACCTGTCTGTGCTTTTGACACGTGGGATTGTATATGGGTAGGAAGGTTTGCTAGCACACAACGTGTCTTCTTGGAGAAGAAGGATAAGGGAGTGGGTACACTACTGGTTTCACTCAGGAAGGTCTAGTTTTGGCTTAGGCACTGACTCTGAAGCCACACGAGGTCCGTCTGTCTGGGCATTGGGATGCTTGCTGGGGATTCCTGAGTTTTGTGTTAGAAACCTAAACAACATAGTAAAAGTTGCTTTGTTACTCCATGAAATTCCCTGTGTCCCCCAGACTAGGGTTGTTTCATGGACAGATGCTTTCAGGAGCAGGTATTGCTGCAGATGGTGGGCTTTTTTGTTTATTTTTTTCCTCTTTGCTCATTTCCATTGTTCTGTGTCCTCTGGGTCCTGGTTCCAGTGCAATTCACTTCAGACTCACATCTTGAAACTGTACTGTGCTTCTCCTACTGCTGAATGTAGGAAGAACACCAGCTCCCGCAGCCAAGACTTGTAGTAGCTGGCCTGTAGTAATGATAGAAATGCACATATTAATGTGGATTTTGGGGTGGGAAAAGTGGAGGATAAGTCACAACTTCAGGTAGGATGAAGTAAGACAGAGAAATACGGACTAAAAGTCGCTGCACAGAAATGGAGAAGTCTCCGGCTGCAGAGATTGGTAATTATTTGGGCCCTGTCAGAGATGAATGGCTGTGTCTCTTTCCGAAGTCATCTCCATAGCTGGGTAAATGTGATTGCATTGATTTAGCATGTCTTCAAGAGTCTTTTTACAACCACAGGAGCTAGAAATGTCTTTTGTTGTTGTTGCTTATTTTTAATGAAAGCTGACGTTCTGGAGCACAAGTCAGCAGGAAGTGGGGGGAAGTTTATTGGCTGTTTTGGTGGGGCCTGGAGAATAATTCTGCCTTTCTCCTGCCTTTTGTCTATTCAGACTGTAAATTCATTGAAGCAGGGGCTGCTTTCTACTGTGTGTCTTTATAACACTTGCTGCAATGGATCTGTGCTCTCAGCTAAATCCCCTAAGGCTTAACAAAATATAAATTAGGATAATGGTATAATAAGTTAAATGTTAAATAGTTGTGGGGGGTAGTTTATTTACATGAATTATCACCTTAAAAAACAACAACAACAAGAAAGTCCTCCTGAAATCCTGGTGGGAGTTGTAGATTTTTAGGCAGAAACTGTGCATTATTCTGCAGTATTGAGAAGAGAGGGCGGTCATATCGGGGTTGTGCCCTGTTTTAATGGAGAGGACATGGGCCGGTTTCAGACTTCCCGTACCCCAAAACTTCTCTAAGCTGAATTTGCTGCCAGCGGTGGGAAATCACTCCCTGTGATTCCTTTCCACAGACTCCAGCGATTGCTTTGTGTCACACAGCGCCTTGGGCAGAGCTTCAACACCCAGGAATTCATCCCGGAAAGATAAAATCATTTCTCTCTCCTTCAGCTCCTGTGCAAAGGGATCTTCAGTGCATTCCCTGTCTGTTTTGGGAAGAGGGAGTGTAATGCCAAGCTGGGCAGCTGTGACGGAGTGGAAGAGTGCAGGAGACCTGCAGTGAGCCTGACGTGTCATGCGGGTGTAGGATTTGTACCGTTCCTTCATATGGCTGCAAATAAGGCTAGATGTGGTAAGATTTTGGGATCCAGGCTGTCGTGCATGTGCAGGAGCTCAGAAAATATGTGTGGAAGAGTGGGAGTCCTCAAAATCCAGAGCAGATTTGCTCATCTGTGTTGTGATCTTTATCCTACTTGGCTGGGTCCCAGCCTTCTCCAGGAGCTCGTTCTGCCTGCAAACCCACAGCCTGTCTTCTGTGTCCTTTAGGTGCTTTGCTTAGGGCAGGGCTGAGACCTTTGGGTCCATCCATAGTGTAAGCCAGTGGAAAACTGGTCTCTACCTCTTCTTTTTAGTGTAGTTAAGATCATCTTCAGCAAGAAAACTTTCTGTTGCTCAGATATTGGAAGTTCTTATGAAGGTCAGTGGCCAGTCTGTCTATTTGTCTGTCTGTCTGCCTGCCAGTGTTGTATTGTCCCCTGTGAATTGTCCTGCCAGCTGTGTTTTCAGGTCAGCTGGAGCCACCATCTTTGGGGCTTTGCATTGCAAAGCACCACCAAAGTTGGCAAATTTTACTACTTTCAGCCCTATTTGCAGGTTGTGGTAGACATCCTGTATTCCTACCTGCTCCTCGATAGTTGCTGGAGGCCAGAATGCCCCGGTGGCTGCATTTTAGTGCTCTTTGAGTCCAATGTCTGCATACCTGTCTCTCTGACGCACCCGCTCCTGTGATGGATCGCCCTTGTTTTTCCACTTCCAGAGCAGACGGCGCAGCTCAGACGCACCAGAGAGAGCCTCACACCAAACACAGCCCCGTGTGAGAGAGCCAAGCTGAGGCCAGTGGTCTGTCAGCAGATAGTCCAGCTTGGGAGGAGGCAGAAGCTGGGATTTGCTGTCAGCTCGGTGCCAGTGACAGCACCGCCACGTTACTGTAGATTAATGTGGGAGAAGGTCCTCGCCGACAACCCCTGCAAAACAGTTCAGCTTCAAGTGGAATTACAGTGGTCCTTTTAGATAAGTGTATTTTTGCCAGCTGATCCCCAACAGCACTCCCAGTGGTGGGGAAAGCTGAAACTATTACTGTAAATACAAAAGGGAAGACATACTTGGCATCCCTTTACATTCGAGCTGGCTCAGAAGAGCGTCTGCGTAGCTGTTCCGCTGCCAAGATGGATTGTAGTCAGATAGTACACATTGCAAAGGAACCAGAGCACACACTGAGATCTGTTGGGGTTTTTTTAACAATAGTTTATTTGTGTTTCAAAGGGATAGTTACAGGAATCCAGATCAATATGCTTGTCCAGAACTGTGCCTTCCTATTTTAGGGCCTGGATGAATAGGAGGTTACTTGAGTTCACATGCATATTGAGGGACCGGTGCCTGCAGTAATGCAGCCTCCTGGGCTTCATACTGATCCTTTATGAAAGTGGACGTGAAAGAGCTGTGGGGCTGAAGTTGCCATTGTTCTGATTCCTGGAGTTTTATATTTTTTTTTCTCCAACAAAATCCGTGTGGCGGTGCATGTTGCGAGGCTCTTTATGAATGGTGAGGTCGTGTCTCAACAGGAGATGGTAGGAGCCGAGTACTCCCCATCCATGGTGTTTAAATAGACTTTGGTCAAACCATTTGAGACGTGTGTCCAGGGAATATGTTGGGCTTTGGACCGAATGGAACACTTCTGAAAGGGAAGGAAGATTGTCTGTTTCCGTTAAATGTTCTGATTTTTAATGGAACATTGTAAAAAAACAGCTTCGTTTTGATGAAGATGTGTTCAGCATTTCCCAATCCCAGGTTTTGAAGCCATCTGCATATTTTCATGACTTTAGCACTCTGTCCCATTTGTTGGGACAAAAAAAATCCTTGACTAATGGACTTGGTTGCATGGGACCCAAAAAATGATGCCTGGTTGGTTCTGTCTCTGAAATCTTTCAAGATGCTGTTCCAGACAATGAGTTGTAAGTGCTTGAGAATTAGACCTGTAATTGATTTGAAAATCTTTGTTTATGACCTGTTTTTCACTCTACTGATCTTGATATATGTTTAAGGGACGCAGGCAAAATAGGAGTTTGAATAGACACAAGTACCTAGATGCTGAGGGTAAGAGTAAGGTATTTTCCTGTATAGAATTTCAAGCCCTGATTTATAGCAAGCAATAGGTTTGTGACAGTTTTGAGCAAGCGTGTACCACTGCTGCACCTGGGGTTTTGAGGGCAAAATTGCGTCCGTTACTTGAGCATATACGGTATCTGGCTGATGATGGATTATGCTGCTCGTGCTTTGAATGGTGCCACTGCATTTTTTGTGAAGTGTAGACTCAACAAAGTATATCAGCAGACGGAGACAGTTTCTTCTGAATTTCAACCTATGACAACTTTCTCACCACACGCTGGTCTACGTTGATCCAAGGGGCTATCTTGAGGGGTGCGTTCCAGCACAGCAGTGCTTCAGAGTTCAAATTCTGGTGTCATCTGGCACATTTCTGATGTCTTTGGCTTTAGTGATGACATCCTGTTACATGAAGAATTTTGGCTGGTGCATGGTGTTCTCCTTTCGACTGTTTTGCATAGCTGAGGAAGACACCGTCCTGACTAAGTCAGTGTAGTTTGCAGCCGCGTGTCTGGTCTCTGCTGTGAGAAAGGCTTTAATCTTGGCTTAATTTTCTCCATTTTCCTCCTTCCCCCATGTGTTTGTGCGTTGCCCAGCATGAAAAGTGGGGCAGTAACTGGTGGTGGCAATGCTGCGGGAGCAATAAGCACTGTGGTAGTCCTGGTGGAGGGCAAGAGAAAGGAGTTGTGGTTCAGAAGGGATTTCACACCCTGCACTCTTAATTGCACCAGAAGGGGAATGATTGGGAAGGTCTGTTTTCACCTGAGCTGATGGGATGGGGGTGTTGGGAAGACTCTTCCTAGACACCCCAGCACTACGAGGGGAAGAAATGGCTTTACAGGCTTTAAAGAAGCAAGGCAAGATTTCCAGAGATGCATGAACCAGGCATGACTGTGGGAGATATTTTGAGAGCAGAGCTCTTCCCAGATCCTGATCCCTTTAAAAAGAAACCTTTAGCACGTTTCTGACCCTACAGAATTAGGGGACTGGTCCACCACTGCTGTGATGAGAAGGACAATGGCAGCATGGGCCAGAAGACACTTGCACAATCCCTCCTGGCCCTGGTGAGGACTTGAAGTCCCTTCCTGTCCCAAGCATACTAGATAACTCTGCACGCTGACATTGCCTTGCAGATAACTGGCTGGGAAAGGATTTCTTCAGGGCTTATACTCCACCTCCACCCACACTTGAAGTCCCAGAGTCACCAAAGAAAGTTTAAAAATATTCTGCCAAATGTTTGCTCAGTTAAATTTTTTAGGCCTTTTTGTATGCAACCCCTGTTTTGATTCTTGATTTTTTTTTTTTTTTTTGTTCTTGTCTTCGCTTTAAAAAGTTTTCTTTCGGGAGGATGATCCTGCGGAGCTGGATGTGTAGGAGACTCATGGAGAGACTTCCTTAGCAATAGTCACCTTGCAAGTACTCCCATGCAATGCTTTTCTCTGCACACATTTGTGATATGGGAGTTTTATTTAGCACTTTTTGATGGGAATCAAGTCAGGGTTGGATTTCAGCATCCCTTGAAGAAAGGGAATGCTCGGCACAGACTGCATTGCAGGGAAAAACACCCAGCGTGTCATGTGCCTGCTCACTCCTCGTTCTTCATTTCTTTCGTTCTTCGAGGTGAGGGATCAACCTCTATTTGCCCCTGTTCAGGAGTGAAGTCTCTGAACCAGAAGGTTGACTAGAAGTCAGATATTTTTTTTCTGCATTACAAGAGATAGCCTTTTGCTTCTGTTTTTCTTTGTGCTTTGCACAACTGTTGGAAGAGACTATGGGATTCTGCATCTATGGTATGATGCATGGTGCTGTGGGATCCCTGGGTTGGGTCTTCCTGCACTTCCCCTTGAGGAAGAGTGGAAAAGAGGGCAGGGTGCAGCTTCAGGCTCAGCCCAAGTCACTTAGTCAAGCCCTCACCCTCGGGGACTAAGAAACGTGCTTGGGAAAAGCTTCCAGCCCCTGTTGGTTCTTGGATGTAGAGGATCACAATCTGTTCCAGCAATGGTTCCTTCCACAACCAGTGTGGGGAAAGTACAATAACTTTGATGTCTAGTTAGCAGTTCTCATAGGAAGTTTATAACCTCTTCATTTATCAAGATTTTCAATGTGTACACGGCTGGAGAGAAATGAAAGCAACAGATTTATTCCTTTAGAAGGTGGGTTAATCCTGTTTCAGCAGTTCCTGGGCGGGGGTGGGCAGGGGGAGCAGCTGAGCTGGTTCTGCATGGCCAAGGCACACACTGTGTGGTGCATTCAGATGAGTTCCACCTCGGCACACACACTGCAGTGCCTTGGCTTCCTTTGCAGATCTGCTCTTCAGCATCCCAAGAGAACCCCTGAACAAATTACCAATTACATTTTGTGCTTTAATTAAACAGAAAGGTGGGCATACGCTTCAGCTTCGCTGTGAGCCACAGCATTAAATAATCTCTTGAATGATTACAGACTCAGCGAACTGGGGTGCTGCTCGCTGCCTTTCTTCACATATTGGTGATCCATCTCAAAGATTCCCCTGCGAGTGGTGAGTTCAGTGTCCTCCTGACCTGCCCCAGAGTGGCTTTGAGACTTGGGGATGGTATGAAGAGCCTCGAGCATCTGTTGAAGTCGGAGGGAGCCCCATGTCATTAAGGGCTGGCTGGAAGATGCTCAGAACCCAACAGCATCTGGGCCCTGTGTGTAAGACCTGATATTAAGGCAAGGAGTGTATCCAAAATTTGTGCCACAGAGGGAAGCATTGGCAACATGACAGGAGCCCAAAGGTTGTGCCTCATTTGCATGTGCATTTGCATAATTGAAAATGCATGAGTTGCACATTAATAATCACTCTTGCATCTTTATCATTCTCAATAAGTACAGAGAAAATTTCTTGCTCTTGGAGTTCATCAGCAATAAAAACCTGCAGTGTCCTCATTCTGTAATCGCAGGGAATTAGGGACACCTTGGGAGGGATGTGTTTTGTCATTCTGTTGGATGTGTCTGCCCTTAAATCTGTAGTCCATAAAATTTCACTCTAGACTAGCTCTGGGCAAGAGATACCACCTGTGCAGGGAAAAGTACTTTGAATTTTTTATATTATTTAGGATATTTTGAGAGGCCTAGAAAAGTTGGCACCTGGGTCCTGTTGAATTTCAGTGGGAATTCCACTGCCTCTTGCTCTATTCAGAGCCTCGGCACAATCCTATGGGGCATGACCAAGGAGGAGTGTAATTCCTTTTGGGTGTTCTGTGTAAGGACTTAGCGGGACTGATGTAGAGTGCTGTGTTGGATGGAACTGATCGCTCTAGATGTATGGTGTGTCCCTGCCACAAAGACTTTATTCCTCAAGCAGACCAGAAAAAGGATTGGCAGAGGGAATGCAGAGACAGAGGGTTTCACATATCAGAAAAAGCTCTTCTTTACCAGCTTGTCTTTTTTTAACCTTATCAACTAAATTCCTCTCGTTCTCAAGCTTATATTTACTTTGCAGAGTTGATCCTTCTGACACCACTCTTAGAGTCTGCATTATACCGTGATGGCATTACTGAATTGCTGAAAAAGGCAGTGGGTTTAGGCTGGAGAGTGATAGATTTCTGCAAGTGATTAAATGATGCAGTTGTCTGTCGCGGGAAGGACCGGACTGTGATGGCCTTGATTTGATGGACCAGTGCTGTGTTTCAGCCTGGAAAGTCTGGGCTTTGCTCATGTACTTCTACAATGTTTTTGTTACAGTTGGCCCGAAAATGAGAACTCAATTCAACAGAAAACATTTTTTGACTTTCTAATGTTTGTTTTCATTTTTTCTCAGATTTAAAACTTTTAACATGTTTCAGGATGGGGGAGATGGAAAGATATTATTACATCCCTCCCAAACCATCACTGTCCAGTGGCTTGGATTCAGATGACTCAGATGCAGAGTCCTTCTTTTCTTTATTTGGGCTTTAAGTCAAATCTAGGTGGGTACCTTAATCATGTTATAGGGCATTCTGGAGTAGATTCATGAATCCCATCTTGATCTTCTTTAAAAACAATAGTGTAACTAAATGTTATCACCACACTGTTGGGTTCAGCAGATCAGCATTTTCTCTAAAAAACAAATAAGCATCAATAGGGATCATTCTTATTATTCCTTTATCTTCTCTGCTGTGTGTGCTGTAAGTATGGAATATTACCTTAATTGGTGAAGACCGGATAGGTTATGTCTTTAGTGCTGCAGCATCTCAGTCTAATGTCTCCTCTGGGATACTGGCTCCAGAGTTTTCTCAGTGAAAAAAGGAAATCTTCATTAATTTGTCCAAGGAAGCAACAGCCTGTGAAGGAGGGGACAGGCTACTTACAGGACAGGAGTCCCATGATTTTGCAACAAGAAATGCCATGTTTCAGGCACCTGCTTTGCTTCGGCAGGATGAATTCATTGCTGGGAATTGTCTCTTCCCCTGTTTGGTGTCTGAGGGACCTGAGAAACTGCTGAGTGTTGGCAGAATTGCCTTTATGCTTCCATTTGGGATATCTTCAAATGTTTCTAAACTTAACACTTCGGAGACTGAGCAGGCATTGATTGGTTTCTCTAAAGCAGAGATCTCACGGGTTTTTTCAACAGGATTTCACTTTACCCTTCAAATAATAGTTGTGCCCTCAAAGTCATTGTGGCTTCCGTGCTTACTTTGAAACTGTATTGATCATGTAATTAAGGTGTCTTCCGACTGCCTCATTAATCTAGCAGGATTGAGACCTAGGCTTTCTCTGAAACTGAGGTTTCAGAAACCTCAGTCTGTCCTTCGTTTTAATCTCAACTCCCAACCTGCTTCTTGCAGGTATTTATACATCTTGCAGCCTGTGCTCCTCAGAGTCTTCAGCCCCGCAGAATTGAGTCAACTGGAGGATGTAGATAGCTCTCAGTCCTGCGCTGTGTTAATTCCAGCCTTGCATTGCAGCTGGCTGATTTTAGTGGTAATATACTGCTGTCCATGGGCCCCAGGGAAGACACAGGGGATCACTGTGCCAAATGCATGGAGACACATTCCCTTGGCCTTTGCCAACTTCCAGCAAAGCAATGGGAACCATTCTAGTGCTTTTTATTTAAAGTTATCCATCTGATGGAAAGATGAATGCAATGATCATCATTCACTGTTCAAAACCATCATTGGTTCACTTTACGCTGGCTGTAAATAATGCCAAAGGCACAAAAAAAAAAAACACTTTGGAAAGATGGAATTGTTGATTGACTAAAATGAGTAATACTACAAAGTGAGCCAATAAAAAAGAAGCAAGACTGTGTCAACCATTTGATCTCTTTTCATCTCTGCAGTATCTTGCACAGCTGCTACTTCAAAGCCCTACACAGAATTATCAATACTTTTGAGAAGCTGTTTGGGATAGATAGTACAATTCCAGATGCAGCTAAATTATTTTGGGAAAGAAAGGGTTTAAAAAAATCGTTTAAAGGAATCAAATACACACTAGTAACAAGAGGAGGCAAGTCAAGAGTGAATGTGAGTACACTCTGGCAAAGAGCTTCCCAGCTGAGGAATATAATGCAAAAAGCCTATTGGCCAAAAGTTTGTGTCCAAGACTTCCAGAGTCCAGCGTTACCAATCTCTTGCTGATCCAAAAGCCAATTTTTCAACTCAATTCCGGCTGAAATTAGAAACCCATGTAGAGATCTCAGATTGGTGAAAAAAATCCTGTTACCGTGCATGCCAGAGATCGTTCCTGCTGCCACATTCTGGACCAAGTGCAATTTCTTCTAATAAAAACATTTCTGGCAAAGCTGTACATTAAGAGTTAGTGTAATCGAATCTGGATGTGAGGAAAGCATGCAAACTTGCTTCCAAGTCAGCAAGAGTTAGGCAGGATTTAATCCTCCGTGTGTTTTTATTATGATATAAAAAGCTGTTATATTGGTATTTTTAATACATTTATCAAAAGGAAACTACAAATCCAAAGTCACTTCCAAATTTCCCACTGATATAGGAATGAGTAGCTGAGACAATTGTGAAGTGAACTCAGGCAATGGGATTTTGTAATAGGGGTTTAGCTGCCAGGAGACCAGCACTCGGATCTGACTTTTAACCAGTTCACACTAGACCTTTGCAAACATTTTCCCTGAGCGTTTGCTGTAGCGTGAAGCTGATTTTGTTTTCTTTTTTTTTCCTATCTGTTCTGTTTGTGAACATTATTATATCGGCTTTTCATGAACGTTTTAGCAGCCCATAGGATCTCCTGGGATGACAAAGCCCATCACCAGCCATGTACCAGCAGCTCCCACCACAGCCAGCACCACTTACTTAGGGGCCTAAGAATAGGAGGCGGCAGACATTTCTATTAAACCCTCTTTTTAAAAAAGAGCTTGGCTCTCATTTACTCATCTAAATAAGGTCCAGATTTTCAGAAGAGCTCAATAGATTGCGTGCTGAACACTTGTGAAAATAGAGTCTACATTTCACGTCTACTCTGGGGCTCAAGGCTTTCAGAAAGCTGGCCTCGAATTTCTTGTTCTTGGACAAACAATGAACGTTTGGGGATACCTTGGGGTTCTGCCTTCCTTGCCCTGGGGTTTCCAATGGTGTGATGCCATCCAGCGTGAGTGGCCGGGCTGGCATGGCATCCTGCGGGATGCTCTGGGAGAAAGTGGTAAGGGGCCTCCGATACGGGAGACAGGCATTTCATTCCCTGCTCTGCCACAGATGGCCTTCAGGGTCTTTGGCTGGGATTTTCAGGCTGTGTAATGGATGTTTGAGGGTCAAAAGGAAGCAATCGAGCTTTTGAGTCCTACAAATACAATACTTTGAAAGGACCTGATTTTGAGACCTACGTCTGCTCTTTAAATATATATCCCAAATTAGGCGGGGAGATTGGAGGCACTGACAGTCATCGCTCGGTTTCCTTCTCAGCTGGTAAGCTCTGACTTCTTGGTTTGTTTGTTTGCTTTTTAAAATTCTTGCCTCCTAGGGATTTGTGCAGACAAATGCATTAATACTATAAAAAGTGTTTGGGAACTAAGCTAATAGAGTCGGTGTAAATGCTATGTACCAGTTCTGAAGCCGAATTTAGAGCAGCCTTGGGGCATCTCACCATCTTTTTATTCTTTCTCAGTACCAATTACTTTTGGATGCTAAACAACCTGTCCTGAAGCCTGACAGGACTATGGTATCTTTCATCCTGAAAACCCCTAAAACTACAGAGCAAATATATTACATAAACCATACAGGGATCATTTTACCCATCTTTAGAAAGCAGCCTCTTGTGGGTTTGGAAAGTGTGAGAACAGCAGTGTTATGCAGGAAGCATCATTTTTAATCAGGATGCTTTCATCTACACAGTGAAAGTCTCTTGCCAAAAGCTCTCTCATCTCTGACCCCTTACGCAGTGATATAATGTAGTTCCTCCTGGGGCATGAGAGATGCTGAGGTCAGCCTTGCCATGTAGTCTGAATTACTGATATTAAAGAGGATAATTGGCATTTCTACCACCTGGTAGTTAATAAGACAGCATCCAGATCAACTGTCTAGAGCCTTGTAAAATAATCATAAGGAGAATACAGTTCTTTAATAGCAATAAAAGTATAATAAGGTTCTCTAAATAGAGTAACAAAAGTTGAACGAACCCAATATTAAAACAGTATATATTATTAGATTTTTTTAAAAGTCCATAACAAGGAGATCCTTTGGCACGCCAGTATAAAATCAAATTTAACAAGCAAGTTAAATAAGCAATTAGGAGTGGGGGTTTTAAACTTCTTTCCAGCCTCAATTGCTCTAATTTAGCACAAGTGGAGATCTGCCTTGTGTATCGGATGTGATGGCTGTACCTGAACAGTGGCATTGTCAGAGAGACTGACATTTTTAGAAAAAGCCTGAAGACCTGATTCTCATGGTGGGTCAGGTTCCCCGAACTGACCCTCACTTAAACGGCCTTGTGTCCGAACGCTCACCCAGGATGTTGGAGACCCAAATTTAGTTTTCTCTTTTGCCCAGGAGAATTCAGACCGAAATCTCCTTCTTTCCAGAAATATCTCTGCCCAGGGAGCTGGTTGCTCGGCACTGAGTGCGTTTTGCAGCACCGTGGTTAGTTTTACTGGTCTCTTAATAAGAATGCAGGAGTCATTGGATAAGGAGGAGGGAAAAAAAATCTAAGGCCTTGTAAAAAGTGTCTTTGCCAGTGGTAGGAGACCTGAGTTCCAGCCGTAACTCCAAGTGTTTAAGTGTTTTTCATGGAACAGCTGAGCAAGCAAAGAAGCAAAACTGGAGGAGCTTGGGGAGTTCAAAGGAGCCGAGTGAGGTGCCTTTAGGGTTGGCGGAAGTTTTTAGGTTGTCATTTTGAGCATTGGAATCTAAATCTGAAGATCCAAGTACTATTTTAGCCTCCTCCTGACGCACTCTCAAAAAAATTACCTTTGTCTTAAAAAATGTGTATACACCAAGCAACAGGCATATTTTCTGTTGAGTGAACTCTCCCAGGAAACCATAGTATCTTTCTAGCTCAGCCACTGGGATTTTACTGGCAAATTGCATATCAGCGTGTGAGGTCCTCAGATGCTGTGTGTTGGAGGAACTCTATGACTGATATTGCTGGTATTTGCGGTTGCACCAGTGACTTTGGAGAATCTGGTCACTTCTAGCCATAGAGGAGACAACCATCCTTTCTGCTTTTCTAATGGATGAATCTGTGGTGGACGTCCTTAAAATAAGGTGGGATTTTTAAGGCCATTCTCTTCAAGTGTTGTTACAAGAGGTATATTGGAGGGATTTTGCAAAGCTGGACTGGTGTGTTGCCATCCCTGGCAATTCTTTGTTGATAATGGACTCCCTCACCTTTAAAGACTCTGTTTCTGCAATTATTGGAAATGTCAGGGCTGGTAACTGACCGGCAGAGTAAAGACAACCAACTGTTTTGGAGGAGTGAAGTGTTTCAGCCACATTTTGCTTTGCCATTTTCATATAGCATCAGGAGCGTGTCCTGGTTTAACTCTCTGCTCAACAGCAGCAGAGCGGCAGTGCTGGTCCTGCAGGCAGCACTAGGCATGTCCCTTTTCATTCTCCTTTGTATGACTGAATATTTCCCTTTAGCTATTTTAATTTTTACAAAGAAACTTTTATCTGTAGCCACATGTGCAAAACTCTCAAATGGGCTGTTTCAAATCTAGTCAAGGTCATTGAAAAAAGATATTTTTAAAGTGGCTAGGGCTCTTAAAAGTCCTTTTGGATTCCCCAGAAGCAAAAAAGCAGCATTTACCCTGTAAGCCTTATAGATGAAGGATTTGAGTATCTTTCAACATCCTAAAGCCCGTGCAGACTCTAAACTGGTATTCCCAGCTTAGTCGCCAAAAGAAGAGGAGGAAAATGAAATGAACTAAAAGCTTTTGCCTTGAGGTCTGGTGCAATAGGCCCTTCTGAAGTCTGGAGTCGGAATTGTTTCAATCTATGTAAATATTGGGAAATTAAATTCCATATGTCCCATGCCAGATGCTCCCAGCTGCTGCTGCTGTGTGGGGAACGGTAAGTAGACAGTTTAGCCTTGTCAGGCAGAGGGGGAAAAGAAAAACATAAAAATTAGAAAGGGTGGAAGAGGGGGGTGTGGATTGTCATTTTGGGGTCAGGAGGGTAATGCTCACAAGTGCCGATGCCAGTGAGCTGACGGGCCACACCACTGGACAGTTTTAAGTGCCGTGTGAGGCTTAAAACTGGAAGACCCCAGTGACGGCATCGCAGGACTTGGCGTGAGAGCTTGACTCTAATGTATATTGTTTATTTCAAAGTGTGTGGAAATTGCGTGCATATGGGAAACAGTCAGGTTGGGGCCGTGAGTGGCTAATTCTGATTTTATTGTAGCCTCGGAAAAATAGAGGAGGGAAATGCCCATCGCTGCCCAGCCATTGCCACTGACTTGCTCTGGCCACTTGTCACCGGGACATACGCCACCATTGTCCTTCTCCATCACCTCAGCTCCGGCCTTTCGGGCTGGGCCTTATTTGTGTCTTACAGCCGGCTCGCACATTTATTTAATGGGTTTGTTATTTATATCGCGAGCCTCACGCGGTGGAAGGGAAAGAAGTAGAGCAACGCAACCGCAATTTTAAATGACCTGTTCTTAAAAAAGCACACACGCCCTAATGAAACTAGAGATTTAGGAATCCTCGTGGAAACTCCAGCTGCCTAAAAATAGGCAGTGCCCCTCTCGCGTCCGCAGGGATCCGTCTCTGCGCTGCCGGCCCTTGGCGCAGCCGTGGCCGGGCCCGGCCCTCCCCTGCTCCGGCCCACGCTCGGGCCTCCCTCCCCTCGCTTCCCCCCCCCGGCTTTTTATTTTTATGTGTTTTGTTGGTTTCTTCTTTTTCTAACGCGGAGACAAGTGGGATGGTCTCTGAAAAAGAGCAGCCTTGTGGCTTGCCCCGAGGTGGCTGCAGACGCTCAGTAAACACGAGGGAAGCCGGAGCCCCGTGGCCAGGCTGAGGAGGCCCCGGCGGTTACTCAGTGTCTGCTGTCCCAGAAGGGGAGACTCACTGTGAAAAAGCCCCGCCGCTTTATTGTTCTAACCGTTCTTTAAATATAGAACCCATAACCCGTTTTTCCAGAGAATTTAAAATTACGGGTTTTCTGCTCACAACCGCCCCGTCCAGCTCCTGAAGTATCACCTACTTATGTATTATTTTATGGGGCTAATGGGGTGGGAGACAAGTGGGGGAAAACAGCTGAAATGGCCAAGAGCAGCCTGTGGAATAAGCCCATGTGTACGTGTGTTTCGGGAGGAAGGTTGGCTGCCCCCAGCCTGCCAAAGCTTGCTCTTTCTTTTATGTTAGCCTGCCACCCTCCCTCTGCGGCTCCCCAGCATGAGGGGTTTGGGGAAAACAAAATCCAACATTTTTTTGCCAACAAAAGCCACCATTTCCCCACGCAGTGCCCGCAAGAAGGGCTGGGGGTGGGTGCTCCTGCCGTCCCGCCTGACAGAATTATTTGTTAACTTGGCCAGCGGAAGCATATTATTAGAAGTGATATTTTCTGGTGGCATGCCTGGAAAAAGAAGTGTGTGTGTCGGGGAAGAGGGTATCAAACAAGAGAGGCCAATCTCTCGGTGATGCCGGAGCTGCTCGATCCAGCTCTGCTGTCCCCCTCTGCCGCAGGGTTTGCCCAGCCTTGAGATGGGCATTTTGGTTTCTTGTATGTCAGAGGAATCCCTTACAACATCCCCTTCATTTCCTTTTAGCATGTTTTTAATACTTTGCTGAAGACTTCTCCCATAGAGAGTGAAGCAAAGAAGCCATGAGGAAACACATCCCTTATTCTCAGGTCTGTGGGGTAGCGTTTGCTCCAAAGCAAAGATTTTTTAAGCCATTAATGCTGATATTGTGGTATTACCTTGAAGTTCCTGTGGAAATGTGGACCTGGGATAGGGAGTGCTGTACTGACCTTGCAGGTCTACGTGGGCAAGACAGACAAACCGTGTGCGAGGAGGCTGGTATGGAGCTTGGTGACAAAGCCAGGTCTGCTCTGCTGCTGGCACCGGGTCCAGAGGTTGCTCTAGGACTTTGTACATTGGCCATACTCTGCGTGGCAGTTTCTGCCCCATTCTCACAGTGATGAGTGCTTTGTTCTGCATTTTCCTCTTGAAAGATTATATTTTAGGGACTTAAACCACATCAAAGCAGTCAAGGTGTGTGTATGGGTTTGCCAGAAGAATGTCAGTGGATGCACTTATGACTCCTGTATCTGTTTCACTGGTGCTTCCCTCCTCTCTCTGTCAGGTGCTTCCCTGATGTCATAGGATTTAATTCTTAATTTTCTGCGTTTCTGAAAGGTTGGTTCTTTGATTATCTTATGGCTGACCAAAAGTTGCCTACCTGTCTCCCAGTCTTGAAAAGTGGGGATGCAGAACTCAAAAAGTGTTTGAAAGTTATGGCTGAAAGATACAGGGCCAGGAAGTGCAAAAGAAATGTAGGCTATCAAGAGGTATTAACCAAATCAAAATGGAATGAGGATGGTGGGTGGATGTGTGTCCATCTCATCAGAGTGGGTATCAGAAAGTTGAGGTATCTTTGTGGGGAAAAAGTTGCACTGTATTTGTTTGAAAAAGACAATCTTATGTTGAGTTGGTTATATCAAGGTGAAACTGTAGCATATGCAAAGCATGAGAAAAGTTTTCTTTCCAGAGCTTGACAAGATCTGTTTGCTGATTCTTCTCAAGCAGGTTTCTCGTAGCTGCCTGGGTGGGTATGAAAGTGACAATCCTCCCTGTCCAGTTGATGTTTTACATGGTAGTGGTTGTCCTGGTGTAAAGTCACAAAGGAATTTTTTTTATTATTATTTTTTTCACTCGGGTGAAGTAAAATTACCAGTCCTTTGCCACTCCTTTTGATGGATCAAGTTGGGGTAGACGATTGTTCATGTTTATTATTCATACACAACTTGTATTGCGTAGTAAGACACTAAAATCTTCTACCAGAATAAACTTCCAAACCATTTCAGATAAAGACTATGGCAGCAGGCTCAACCAATATATTCTGGTACAAGGTCTTAGATCAATCATTATTTGTTATGAAAATATACAGAAGCACTAAGAGAGCATTGTGTATATTATCGTGGACAACACAGTCCATGTTTATTTACTGATTATTTAAAAACAGTAAATAAAAGGACACTGATAAGGATCGAAGCAGAACAGAAAGTGTAGAGGTAAAGGAATGGGTTTGAAAGATTTTCGAATTTCTCTGCTTCTGTGTTTCTTCTGCTGCCGTCCAATATTGCATATTGCATCTAAGGCATTCACAGGAAAAAGTGACTTTTCTGGGGAGTCCTTGTGTGAACATAAGTTGCTCATAATGTGTGTTTCTGACCAATGTCTCTAAATATGTGGAATGCTAATTGATCTTTTTTCAACTTCTGTAATCACATGGGATTTGGGTTTCCTTTGAAGTCCTTAGTGAAAGTTCAAGTTGGTTTTTATTTACCATAATTTATTTACCTACTTATAACTGTGAAAAAAGGGCACTTCTACCATGATGTCAGGGGGCCAGCCTTCCTCTCTGCTCCCCTCCCACAATGTGGCCATTATATCAACATATGGCAAACATTTCTCCTATTCTGTGTTTACTCCCAGCAGTAAAAATTCAGTAAAAAGCCAAGGGCCTTCCATAGGGAGGGGAAAACGCAACTACAACCTTCAGGACAGGAAAAGCAAATACACTTTTAACAAGAAAGTTATTGGGACATTGCTAAATATTTCCAAGAAATAAAATAACAAAGGAGCTTGTATCCAAGAGGAGTCACATATCTTCAGAAAGTATAAGCATCATGGAAAAAAATCCTGAAGGATTATTATTTAAAGGTTAGCTGAAATTAAAAGCACGTTTATGCAGCCAAAGGAGTTTTGGGGCTTTAATTCATTAGCTCAGGTTTCATCTACCAGGATTCCGCCCCCGGCACGTGTAATAAGATTAGTTCATTAATCGTCAAGTCCTTGGGAATTAACATACTGGAGGTGCTTTTCTCCCCCTCTGAAAAGTCCCCCTGGAAATATAAACACAGCAGTGATTTTGTTGAACGTGGGATCAGAGTTAGCCGTGCCAGGTTTGGCTTGATGAGAATGACTGAATCCTATAAACAAGTGAACAGTGGGAGAAATGTATAAATTAAAAAACCCCTTGTTTTGTCTTTTAGAGTTGTACTGCAATGTTTGGCTGATCGCAAACGGAAATCCAGCGTATTAACTCTTTAAAAGAAGAAGAAAAGGAAAGAAAGAAAAAAAAAAAGGGGGAAATAGAAATGGTTTGTTTTACAGGATAATTTTCCTGGGAGTTCTGCTCCCTACCTGCCACCCCGTTAGAAAAGTGAGAAGGAAAGGTCGGGAGAGGACCTGAGCAGCAGCTGGGGATGTGTGTGGTGGGGATGTGTCCGCATCCTTGGGGCCAGGCTCTGGTGGAGCGACACAGGAGCACTTCTGCCTCCCCGAGAGACGTGTGTTGTATGTCAGTGGAAGGGACAGCAGTGCTGTTCCAGGATGATATTGCCCTTGCTCACAAGGCAGGGCAGATGGTGGAGTTGCTCCTACAGCTGTCTGAAGGTAGGTGGCTAGCAAGGTGGGAAAAAGGATTTTGGGACTTTCGTCTTCCCTTCCTTCACTCAGAGCCTAAGCAACGTCAAGGCAAGATGTGGCCCAGTCCTTTTCACTGACCGAATAGGAAAGAACCACCTTTGTAACAAGGTCTTTTAAAAATCACTTGGGTCATGCGCCCATTTACATTGTGCCATGTTGTCATGCAATTTAAGCAGATTAAAAACACATTTAACAAAGTGCAAGGAAGGAAATGCCCTGATCCCAAGTGACAAGGGTCAGAAGTGACATGAATGATTAGGTGCATTATTGGGTATTTTGATATGCCATTGCTAAGTTCTGAGGTTCTTTAAGGATTTTGAAGCAGGGAACATAAAGTTTGAGACTCTGGACTCATGGGAATATTACCTGCCAGAGGATATTCGGCTTTCCTTTTCTTGTAATTTCTGAATCCATTTTTTCTTCTCTCTGCAATCAGATACAAGCTATTTTGTAATAGAGACGTATTTCACTTTTGGAGCTATAGGAAAACATTCCTGATGTTGGCAAAGGAGACCAGGGCAGGATGATTTATGAATAGAAGATTAAAAAGAGCTAAATAGGGCTGCTTGGTTTAAAATGACTACATGGGTATAAGATAACTATCTTCAAACACATAAATACTAGAGAGAAACAGAAATGTCTACTTTGAGCCGCAGAGGCAAACCTGTAGGCAGTGGAAGGAAAATAAGTAAAACTCAGGCTGAACTTCAAGAGAAAATGCCTAGTAGTGAGACCTCTCTCAAAATCTCAAGGTACAACAATGCTCCAGTTGTAATAATGTCGTAAAAGTGTCCCAGCACTACAAATATTGTAAAGACCGCTGGGGATTTCCCATTTATTATGCCCAGGTGGGATTAAATAACCCAGGCAAAGGAAGGCTTGATTCAGTCACTAGCCCCTGTGAGGATTTGGAAGGAGGTGCAGGAGCAAATCGGGTAAAACCTCTCAGTGCCAATAAGTGGAGGGAGACAATGACCAAAGGAAAGATGAATGTGAAATTATCCTATTTGGGCTCAAAGTGCGATCTGAATGGTGAATGCTGTTAATTGAAAGCATGGCTGCTTTTGTAACCCAATACCTCCATTACTATTTTAGGCTGTAATTGTAGCTAAGAGAAGGAAATGGATTTATATTTTGCTAGAATGCATTATTTATCAATAAGGGTTTAGGGTTCATGCATCATTGCAGTGAGAACCGCTTGATAAAGAGAGCCTAAATAGAATCAGCTACGCCATATGCACTGTTTTTTTAGGGTGTAAACCCTAAGTACAGAATAAAACAAAAAAAGAGAGGAATAGTTCTGTATTGATATGGCCAAAGGAGACTTTGTAAAGGCAGCAAGAAATACAAGGTGAGAGTTTAATGTCACTGTAGGATATACAGGCTGTAAACAAGGAAGAGAGGGAGCAGGGAGAGGGCAGAATATCCCAAATGTTCCTAAATCAAGGGGCAATATGTAGAGAAGGACTGAAAAAACAGCAACTGCAGGGACCCTTTCCAGTTCTACTGAGCTGGTGATCGGGCCCTCCTAAGATGACAAAGATCCAGGGAACATCCAGTTTCCTGGAGCAGAATCCTGTACTTATTTCCTTAAAAGAGAAACTTTGTCATAGAATCATAGAATTGCCTAGGTTGGAAGGGACCTTTCAGATCATCCACTCCAACCATCAACCTAACACTGACAGACACCATCACTAAACCATATCTCTAAGCACTATGTCTACCCGTCTTTTAAACACCTCCAGGGACAAGGCACTGGAATCCCAACAAGGTGTATCCCTTCTGCATTTTAATTCTCTTCCATCCCCTTGCCAGAGAGAGAGCAGTCTGAGGGTGCAAATCATGGAGTAACATAGGAAAGAACCTCCATAAACGTGGTTATCAGGAAATGTTTATAAGTGAAGGGCACTGGGCTATGAAATAGTCACTGCAGCATGATGGTGGAATCCCATTGTTTAGGGCGTTTTTTTGGTTTTTTTTCTTAAAGCAATCTGGACAAAATCCTAGAAAACGTCTTTGAAGACAAACCTGTGCTGGCAGGGAAATGAGCCGGATGATCTAACTGGACTTCTCCACCTCCAGTGCTGGCAATGTGAGCTGTGTCCTGGGAGGACCGTGGGGGCCCTGCTGCCTGAGTCACTTCAGCAGGGGGGGGTCGGAGCCCCAAAGGGCCTCTCCCAGTGCCGCCGACGCCGGTGGGACAAGCGTGTCCGTGATTCTGCCCTGTGTAAGAAGTCGTTGCACAACCCGGCCCTTCCATGAGGAAGTGAGCCACCCGCATGAACATGCACATCCTAGGTGTGATTTCTACACAATCGTTGCTGTTTTATCATCCATTCTTACGTCTTTTGTGGCTGCTGCTTCTTTCGAAAACCGAAGAAAACAAAGCGAGCTATTTTGTATCTTGTTTTTCTTAGTAATTTATGATTAATGGGGTAGATCTTGGAATCCCTACTCAGTTTTCACTTCGTGTTACCCAGGGCTTCTGTTTATTCATGTTTTGTAACAGAAATAATAAGTATTTCCTTTTAGCCCAAGGCACCTAATCAGGATTAGGCCTGGAGCAGAATATTTTGCATTCTTGCATTCCTGGAGTACCTTGATGTGGAGTTATCTTTTGTCAACTGTAGATTGAATATTCAACTACACTGTTCTTTTATTTTTTCAAAAGGTATTTTAGGGCCTATCTGATCAACTGATACTGAACACAGTTATTCTCTGTGCTGCGTTTCGCGGCTGTGGGTCTTCTTACAAGTTCATTAGCTGAAAGTTGATAGTTGACGAAGAATTTGGTTTGTGAAGCTGCCTCGTTGAGGGACTGGGTGCTGTTCGCTGCTCTCTAAGCTGTGCAGCAGCCTGCACGTGTCTGGCACACGGGTTATGGGTCTCAACCCCACGCTGGGCTCAGACGAGCAGCTCATGCTTTTATTCCCCAGTTTATAGGGGTGATGGGGGGCTTTATCTGCAGCACAGGAGTCACAGTATTCCCTCCTACCTGTTGGCTCTCCCTCCTTTTCTGCAGGCCAATGAGCACTGTAATTGTTACTAAAAGCTGCGATCTACGTATAAAATCAAGGCTCTTTTGAAACAGCATCTAATTTGCAGTTGCTTGAAATAACAGTCTGTCCATGTATCTCCTGTGGGTGAAGATAAGTGAGTTGGAGGGAGACATGTCAAATGAAGGCAGTGTGTGTCCTGGATGCTTCTCAGCCCATGCCTCCTTATCAAAGCCAAACTGCATTGTAGAGCTTTTCTGCAATTACAATAATAAGCAGCTTTATTTAAATGTAATTGCTTTAACTGAAAATATCCTAATGTGGGGTTTTTTTTGTTCTGTCTGGTGTTTGGAAAAGTCTCCATAGCTTTGAGTCACCTATTTTGAATTTTTAAAAGGTTCATGTCTGGTTACAGTGCAGACATATTATTACGCATCAAGGTCTTAGTCATTTTGTTCTGCTCCTGCATCCTGGTGTGCTTATTCACTTTGGTTTATCTGAGTAGGGAGAGAGGGAACCTGGAGGAGCAGTAAGGGTACGGAGATTGAAGCAAAGGTCCCACTTGCATTTAGAAAAGGTTGGCCTTTACTTTTTTAAAAAAAATATTTTGATTTCATTGACTTACTCTAACTAGTGATATAATTGTGAAAGAAAGTCCAGAAAAACACTCTTTTTTCTAAGACAGCTTTCTGAGTTGTACACTGTATTAGCGAATCCCATTGAGTTGTAACGTCAGATCTCACCTCTCCAAATAGCTTTTATATTTACAGTGCATTATTTGCTTTCATTTTTATACAAAGGGATTACTTGTTCCTTTTTTATTATTATTATTTTTCCTTTTCCGTTACTGTGCCTGTAACGTACTCAGAAAGTTGGGTTGTTACAGTAGTGCTTGGCAGACCTCGCTAGGAACTGAGCAAAACTTCCAATCCCTTGACCTTTGGTTTTCCAAAATTAAAATGTGCAGCAGAAGTGTGTGCCTTAGGCTTACTGCCTAAATACCCCAGCTGATGCTGTGGGGTTTGGGCTGCAGGGAACCTCATTTTCCTCTGCTCCCTCGCCTTTGCTCCCCACCCTTCCTGTCCCAGCTGTGGTCTGTTTGGCCACGCAAGAGATTTTTGAATCAGGGCTCCTGAACCTCCTCTCGACCCCATGCGGGACTGTTCGATGTGAGTCACTTCACCAGTCAGCAGTGTTTGGGCTTGTTTTGCCTGAATATTGGGCAAATGGCATAACTGGGCTCTTGGCGGGAGAGCTGTGGTTGCTGGGTCTTCCTGGTCTGGTGAGAGCAGCAGTAGGTGACATGGAGGTGACACCACTCGGCAGAAACTGCCATGGCAGCATCCCTGGGGCAGCCTGTCTACCTGTGTGGCTCCCCGTCACCACCTCTTCAGGCAGTGGCAAAATTAGTGTGAAAAAAGACAATTATTAAACCAAACTAAGGTGGCAGGAGGATTTCTGCAGGCTGAAGTAAGCACAGTCTAAGGAAGAAAAGCACTGGCCAGGTACAAGGAGAGAGCGCAAGAAAATGGGGAAGGACACATCTGTAAATTAATGTAAAGAAAGGAAGCAAATTTCCTTTCAGGCTGTTCTGAACACAGCTCTGTTTGCTTGTTGTTGCTTTTACCAACAGGGAAGTCGGCCTTTTAAATCTCTCTCCGGCTGTGCAGGTGGCAGTGTAAGTAGCATAAAACAGAACTTGTCAAATCCAGGAATCTGGCTTGTGGAGAGCAAATCCCAGAAAGAGGGAAGGAAAAAAAAAATATGAAAAAAACCCTCAACCCCAAAACAAAACAAAAACACGATACCTAAACCAGACTTCCACTTCTGGGATCAGATCAAAACAACAAAAAGCCCAGAAAGATTAAACTGAACTCAACTCAAATTAGTTTATTGTGTTGCATGTTTCTCGAGGCAAAAGAGTTTACTTTGGAATTAAAGCACACACACAAAGCACAGCCCTCGACTGGACATTCGGCGCGCTAATAGTTTGCAGAGGAGTTCAGGGAAGTTGACTCTAAAAAACAGATGGGTGTCGAGAGGCACCGTTGAGGTCTCCGCATTCCTCCCCGTGTATCGACACGGGGTTGTTGTGCTGAGATGGTCAGAAAATATGCAGCTGTTTGATTCCTCTGCTGAAACAGCCCTGCACACGTACGGCCGCCCAACGCCCCGCAGGGCCCTACGTACCCTATAACGCGGGCTCTGCCGGGGACCGGTCCTGCTGCGAACGCGGGGAGGGGTCTGCAAGGGGCTGGAGACCTCCCTGGGGAAGCAGCCATGAACTGCTCCGGGTGGCTCTTTGGAAGCGTTATCTGCCTCTATCCATTCTTGTGGCTGGGGGACTGTTGTGTGAGAATTCCCCCCAAAAGATTTCTCCCCTGGCATTGGTTGGTAGCATTTTGTAACTTTTTGGCAGGCGGAATCCTGACTGCAGATAATTTGTGCAGGGGTGGCATGAAATTGAAAAATGAATTATGAAAATATTTGCTTTTAAACTTTCAGTAAGAGCTTTGGTGTCGTGTTTGGGAATAGTTCCTGTTCTAATTCCAGCCGGGTTGACATTTTTGTACTTCTCTGGTTCATTCATCTTTTGAGGTGAGATTTGAGGTGAGAGAAGGGCATTTCTTTATGCTGGGGCTGTTCCCGTAAGTCCATCCCCACACATCCTTAGTCAATGGGGAGAGAGCAAAGGCTGCCTTGGTAGGAAAGGATATTGTGACCCCCTGTGCACGGGTCCCCCAGGGAGGCAGATCTGGCACAAACAGGGCTCACGAGCCTGCGACACGTGAAGTGATGCTTCCAGGTGGGAGCGAAGCCAATGGTCAAACTTTTGGAAACTACTGTCCCCGTGACCCTTGTCTACAGTAGTAGAGGGTGCAGCCTTCCTTGTTGCTCTGAGGAATGGCAAAGGAATGGAGATATTGCCAGTCTTAGATTTCTATTTTGTTTACTTATTTGTAAGGGTGCAGTCTTGGCAATGGGAAAATGCCAATGGCTATTTGTGCAGGAGCCGCTAAGCTCCCTTCCATAGCATCACTGGGCTGTCTGCCCTGAGAAGGGCATTTCTTTCAAGGTCATCTCCTGAGGACCAAGGATTGCTGTGTTCAGATGAGGGACAGAGTCTCTCCTTTCCTCTCCTCCAAGGTTGGCTGGTTGGAAGCACCGAGAGCTTCCCAGTCTAACCGACTGGGAGGGCTGGGGCACGGATGGAGAGCAGAAAGAGTGGCTGAGGTGGAGAATTGGCTGCTCTTTTATTCTGCTTCTACTGGCCTAGCTCCAAGCTCCTCCTTTACCCCATAATACGACCCAGGACACAGCTCTGGTCCATTCGGAGAAGGCACAGGTAGGATTACAGGGCTCTCTGGCTGCAATTAGAGACTGGCCATGAGGCCTCTGACACCACTTCCTCGTTGCCCGCAGCAGAAACCTCCTTTGCTGCTCCAGCTTCTCCAGGGCTGGGGAGTGCCAGGGCTGAGGCCCACGCTGGCTGGCAGCGAGAAGGTAGGTCAGGAGCAGGGGTTGAAATGTTGGTTGCTTGAAGATGAGTTTCGGAGAAAAAGGGCAGGTTAGAGTCCAAGGAGAAGGTGTCAGAGTGGTGCGATGCTTGAGGAAAGGACAGCTTGGTTTTTCTTAGTTTATTTTCACATTTGACCTTTTGGTTAAAGAGCCCAGTCAGACAAATTTCTTCCAGCATAAAGACAAGACACTGAATTTAATTGGCGACTGTCAGTGAAAGGTTGCGTTTTTGGACTGGGCATGTGTACTAAGGGAATCTATTCATTAGCTTTAATAATATTCGAAATATTAGCTGCTGCTACTGCTTTATGATTCTGGCTTCCTGTGACCAGTGTTCAGGCTAAGGCTCTGTTTGATGGCGTTGGACGTGGTCCCCACCAGCAGCTCCTAAGGTATGGTAAAACAAGGTGGGACTCGCACATACTGAATAGAACCTCCTGCCTTTGCTGTGGCCTCGTATGCCCTTGACTCTCTTTGCAGTCAGTTGAGGTGTGATGTGGGGTTTCCCCAGCACAAAATCTTTCTGATTTTAGACAGAGTTTGAGGCAAGAGGGGGAAACTACTTGGTTGGGTTTGTTTGTGTTTTTTTTTCTAAAGGTCTAACTTGAAATAACACAGAGAAGTCAATAGTGTTGTCAGTAGCTGCACTGAGGATGATTAATGCCACTTTTGCAGATGAGTGGTGACTGTTTAGGATGGATGCATGGTTAGATCCTCTCCAAACAGCTGAGGTAATATGAAAATTTAAATTCTAACCAGTGGTTTACAGGTTTGGTGTTTTCTCCATGCTTGTGCTCCTTGCCTAGGAATTTGGCCCCAGGAAGGGCTGTATTTATTGACTGTTGTGTCTAGTCCCAATGAAAACAGGAAATCCTTAGAAATCACAACAAATCCATCCAGATCTCAGCCATTAAATGAGAACCAATATAGCGAGGAATCAAACTGCTGATTCTTCCTAATTGTGTGTTACTGCTGGAAAGGTGGTCCCTGAAATCAGCCAGAAGTTGTAGAAACGGGTGGACTTGAAGCTGCAGACTGGCTTTAGTTGGGCTACAGGGAGTATAGGATGAAATGTTTCTTTCTGCTTTACGTGTCTGTTTGCTGTACGTTTGAACTACCTCCATGTGCCATATTGTGGTATCAGGTTTTTTAAAATACCTCATTGATTTGAGGGAGGATTTCTGTTTAAAAATCAACGGCTCAGGGTGGCTTGTGAGGACCAGGGAAGGAAAGCCCATTTTGTGTTTTTGTAACATTTGCTAGAATTGGTTAAACAGACACACATCAAAATAAATGCTGTAACCTTTCAATAATGTTTAGTCTCCCCGAGAATGAACATACTGTAAGTATGTGTGTTAAGTACACACCATTAATAGTCTCTGTGACATTTGGGCTGGCTCCACAGGGGAGATGAAGGGCATGCACTGAAAATGGTATCAAAAGGGAAAAATAATCACCTCAAGTCACAGAAATAAAATTTACCAGAAGTTGAAGGAATAAAAATAGGTTATTTGGGTTCCCTTGATTGAATTTGATCTCTGTGATGTCGCCATCAACGGACACAACTTAGGTCCTGTTATAGCCCAGGTTTCTTCTCTGAAGTTGTGACAGGAATGGCTCCAGGAATTCCTGGAGAAGTGTCACAGATGATGGATAATTTTGGTGTAAGTTAGTGCCATTACTTAAAGGCAGTGGTTTTTTTCTTAAATTCTGTCTCTGTTTGTTGGTCTCTTCTGTTTGTACTGCTAGAACTGTGAGCATAAATACGTAAAGACAAATTCCCACTAGGGTTGGTCCCCAGCTGGTTCGTTGTGTCACAGCCACCTGATGGTGCGCCAGTGGATGCATCCTGCTGCTCAGCAAATGTGTGAGTGATGCCACTCCTCTGCCCTAAAATAACAACAGCAGAGAGGTGAAGCAGGGCCAGATGTCAATTAGGTAATTCCATGAAGGAAGAGCAATTTTGCTGGCGAAGATGATAAAGTCAGTGAAGAGTTCTGTTAATGTCAGTGTCAGTGGCCTTGAATACAGCCTTGGAGGAGCTTAAACAGGAATTATTTTGTTGTGGTTGTTTTTTTTCTTTTGGGAATCAGGCTTTACCAGCTTACTGTTGTCTGCAAAACATCGCCTACCTGTTGGGTTTTTTTTATGAACGCAATGGCACCACCTAACTACGTGGGTTTATTTCCACTAAGACCGAAGCTGACGAAGACCGTGACTTAGCTGAAAGTCTGAGCTGTACCAGATTTTGCTTAGGCTCCAGAAAGCTTGGTTATTCCCTTTTTATTAACTTTTCTTGTCTCCCTTTATCTCTCAGTGATAAAAGTGGTTATTATTTCTGGACCATGGAGCTAAGAATATTTAAATTGTTTATTGGTATATAAAGGCTGATGTGATTTTTGTGGTGGATCATATCATCCTAACTGTCACAATAAACAGTTAGATAAAGTGAGATGGGATACTTCAACCTGGTGGATAATGATGAGTTTTAACAGAACAAGAGTTCCATGTGATGTTCTGAAGACCCCTGAGTTCACCCAGACCTGGCCACAGTTTCCTTTTAAGGCTTTGGGCAGTCTCTAGAGATAAGTCACGAAGGATGGCTGCAGAGCCTGGAACTTTACAGTGGACATATGTTCAGTCTCGAGCAAACCTGCTCTTCTGTGGTGCAATGCCCAGCTCCGGGTGTAGTTTGGGTGAATGCGGTTGTCACGGGTTTACGTAACTCTCCTGCATCAACTATTTACATCATGCCTTAGCCACAAGGTTTAATCTGACGGTTTTCTGTGGCTCTTAACATAAACTGACCTGACAGAGAGGTGCTGCAGGTGAAATCTTAGGGCCTTTCTGGAATACCCTTGGTAGCAGGAGAACTGGGGAGTCAAGTGCAGATCTACGAATTTTGTATCACCTTTGCATCAGCCGTGGCCTTGAGGAATGTTCCAGGGTGGACTGGAATAAGCTGAGATGGGAGCAAATCAGGGCATGGCTCAGACAGACCTACATTTTGCAGTGGCTGTGCCGACAGATTGAACTGGTTTTCCAAATGATTTTATCATCAGTGTGACTCAGCATCATTAAACTTGAAAGCAATAGCCAAATTGGTGATCAGAAAGAGAACTTGGGAACCATCACTCAAAGTGTGATGGCCTATAATAAGTCAGAGTGGCATCCAGATGACTCATGGTCTTGCAGGTCTCGAAGCCAATGTTTTTTAAACACAGAAGGGCTTTGGATAAGCTTTTGAACT
The DNA here is from genome assembly GCA_025769975.1 of Gallinago jamesoni. Lineage (NCBI taxonomy): Eukaryota > Metazoa > Chordata > Aves > Charadriiformes > Scolopacidae > Gallinago > Gallinago jamesoni. Next base: position 9,075,898 of record JAOQGH010000007.1, on the reverse strand, counting down.
GGACCCAACCTTCCAATGGTTTGAGGTTCACCTATTGCTATTTTCTGTCTAACGCAGGCAAAGGCTTATATTTAGAAAAAGAACTTAGTGTGTAAACATTAAACACTTTGTTTAAATATTAAGCATTAAAGTTTCAGGTTGTTTTTTTCACTTGAGCATGGAAATAAGTGTCCTGATTTGCAGAGGTGTGGAAGCCAAATCAATTTTGGGAGTAGAGTGAGCTCAGCTTATTGCACTTATGTTGTATGTATTGCTTAGAGCTATAACCAAAATGTTTGCAATTTCACTCTGTGCCCTGCAATAGTGACTCTTTGAGATAAAAGAGGAATTATTTGCAATTGTAACATTCCAATGGTAGGAAATGAAATTGATAATCTCCGATTACATTTGAATAAGCATATAAGAGGACAAAACCCTAATTCTGTAAAGGCTTTTGTTTGTAAACAAGAGTTGGCATCCTGAGAGTAGCTGCGTGAAGCAGCAATCATAAAGTGTATGTTAAAAATGTGCACGTGTCTTTACAGGACTGGGGATGTAGATATTCTCCTTCTGAGAGCCAAACCAGAATGAAATAACAGTATAGAATTTGCTACTGTGATGTTTGTTTGGTGGAAATTTTGGAAAACAAGGAACTATTGTGTAAAATCTTTCTTCTTGTTGAGGCTTGTGGTTTACCCTCCTCCCTCCTCCAACAATTACAGTTTCTCAAGAGCAACCTAAGAATTGTTGAGTAAAAGGTCATTTATCGAGTATGGTTTTCCCTAGGATTGCTTTTTGCTCTGGCTGTCACAAAGATTTCATGCCGGAAACTGCCCCAGTTCTTTATAGAAATAAAAGTGCTAATACAGAGCTTGAACGTGGATGTTCGGAGGCAGTTGGTTAGTGAAATGAAAGTATTGTCCACTATCAAAAGTAATAGCCCGTTTTAGTGTGTTACCTCCTTGCTTGCCATATTGGTATCCAAAGAGCAATAGCATTTCTACAAATGAAAACAGGAGTGACAGCCAAATGAATTATCCTCCTTATTTATTGAAGGTAGCCTCCAGATCTACCTGCTTTGGTTAGATTTGCTGGTTTTTTACCTGTTTGTTCCATGCACTGCTCAGATTCCGTAGGATTTGCCAAAGCAGCCTTTCAAACGCTGCCAGCAGGAGAAAATCTGACAGTGCAATATGTAAAGTAGTCGAGAGGACTTTTTCAGCCTGATGCATTTTCCAGAGGTGCCTTTTCTACCTTGCATCCTCCACAAAGTACTTTCCCACAAGTCGTCATGTCTCCTGCAGTACGATATCCTTCCTACAAACGCATACATCTTTCAGTATGTGGGAATGCCCACTAATGAGGGTTGAGTGGGGAGTGAAGTTGTGAGTCAGGGCCTTGGATAGCTTTAGTACCCTGTATCATTAGCTTTGCTGTAACTGGGTTGTCATTCAAATGCATCTTGGGTTGTTGGTGCCTGAAGGTCGCTGCCAGCTGATGATTGTCCAGGCACCCAGGTGGTTTCAGCTCCCTGCGTGTCAGAAGCAAACAAACAAATCCTTTGGTGTTTGGCTGGCTCTGGTTGTTCCGCTTTTAGGCAGATTCAGCCAAAAGACTGTTTTCCGTGTCTTTGCCAGTTGTCAGCTGCAGGCATTTCTCAAAGCCTGGACTTCAAGCCTGGTTTGAGGCTGTGGCTATTTGCTTGCCTGTTACGAAAGGCACCTGCACGAAAGCTGTCACCTCCAGGAGATCAGAGGGAGCCACATAGACTCCCCAGTAGCTGCACCTTCCAAAGCCTGAAGTCCCACGGCTCCCGTAATAGTCAGAAGGAGGTAGATGAGATGAAGTTTGGCTCCTGCTGGTTTTCCTGGAGGGGTGATTCATCGTAACCTCCTCTCTGGTTATACAGGGAACCCGAGGAGGTTAACCTGACAAAGCTATGGATCCACCTGTGTGAATGCCCACCACCACCACCACCACCACGCCTGCAGCAAAGCCTCGCAGCAGCTCTTTGGTGCTCAAAGTGCCCGTGCAAGGTGCTGAGGCTACCGGGAGGGAGCGGAACACGCACCGCAGCTGTCTGGACTGTACCTATTACGTGGATAAGCAATCAGCTCCTGTCTCCGGGGCTGTCAATCTGGAACCTTTCACCAGCACTAAATTCACTTTAGAAAAATAAAATAGAGAGACAGAGAGATTAGTCAGACTTCTAAAATGCTTCAAGAAACTTTAATGTTATTATCTAAGCAGAAAGATATCCAGCAATTCCTCAGCTATTTAACATAATAGGCAGTTGCTGACAAACGACGTTATCGAGCATACACTCTTGAGTGAGGAAGAACGATATGATCTTGCTTAAATTGTATTTTAACAAACATGCCTATCTAACAATTAACTGGAGCAATTTTACTCTAATAGATGCTTTTGCTGCTTAATATAGAAATTTACATGTTCATTTGTCGCCCCCAGAGATCACACAGCTGCCAGACTCCCAGCTGCCACCACCCCATTCCTCCCCCTACGACTTGCTCTCAGCTTTGGCTACGAGCACTTCATCTAACGAAGCGCTTTAAAATACAAATCCCACTGTTTTCTTGGCCCTGGCACTGAGCTCACTGGGCTGTATTTGAAACAGGCTGTCTGCCAGCCAGACACCCTTACTCACCTAAGCTAATTTTACTCCATCCGATGGCAAAAGGAGTCGTTCCCCCTCCCTCCTTATCAGAACCCTCTCGCATTATACGCAATGCTACGAATGCCTGGAAAGCGCGATCCTCCTCGGTGGCTTGGCTGTTGTCCCTGTCCCTCCTCTGTGTGGTGGGGCAAGGGCTGTCCTGCCCAGGACCAGCTCTGCAGGGACGCTTGGGCTCTCGTGGGCACCAGGAGAGGCAGCAGCTCTTCGGTTGAAAGCCTGCCATCCGATTGACGAGGCATTTCCCAGATAAGGAGCTTACAGTGGGAGGTGGCAACAGGCAACTTGGGCGCTGGCAGCATTTTTCCATTCTCCAGTTACTCTGTAGTTCAGCTTGGGACAGACGCGAGCCTGATGTAATACGCTGTGTGCTATTTCAAGGAAACAGAGTCCATGTCCTTCAGGCCAGCCCTCGGAACGTTTAGTAGATAAGAAATCCCACACTGAATGTTTCTTACAGTCTCAGATGAGAGAAATAGGTAATGCTTTCTTTTAACTCTGCCAGTGAAATATAGTTGTTTCATCTAAAGCGCCAGAAGTGAGGTGCCCGTAGCTCAGCATTTGATGTGCACGCAGGTTTTTAGCATTGAGGTAGCAGAAGGTGGCAGGTGGAAATGAATTCATGGCTCACAAATTATGAGTTGTTGGGGAACTGTGAAATCAGTTATCCATAGACTACGATACCAAAAGCCACACAGGGATGCAGGTACTTAGCTCCTTTTGTTTTGGCTTTGGTTTACCTTCGGGTCTCATCTCTTGTTTTGTCATATGGATGAAGGATCTCCCAGTCCAGGCACTGCCTTTTGTCCCCTGGACACTGTTAGAGGTGGGATACTGAGGAGATGGAGACTGGGTCTGATCATGAGGTTACTGTTATGCAGGAACCAGCAAAACTGTGTTCTTAAGTAACTTATCCAGCAACAATAAAAAAGCCCAAAATTCTCTCTGAAGTGTTCTGGCATGAATAATTCTGTAAGCTATAGACAAAGGGGTATATTCTCCAGTATAAATCGATTTATGTTTTCTAGGGATTTGGCCTAGAGCTTTCTTCTCTGACTTGCATACCATTGTGACAGTTTTGTAAAACATTGTCAAAGGTAATTCATTGTGGATTCTCTTGTATTATGATCAGCTGTCCATATTGTAACAAGGAGCGTCCAAAAAAGTTATTTCCTCCCCCTCCCCCTTGTTGAGTGATAAACCTCATACCAAAGGTGCCTGCGAGGGTTGGAAGGCCAGACAATCTGTTCCATTTGTTTTCCCATTTAAAACAAAACCACTTTTACTTAACCATAATCAAGGAGGGAGGCAACACCACTCCACTTGGCAAACAAACTTATAGTAAGTGCACTAGCTGGAAAAATTGATAGTTTGTTCCTGAAAAATAGCCGGAGTGTATTGACAGCAAAGCACAATCTGACTTGTGCTCCCTGCGTGGCAAAGGGAATGAGTATCCTCCCTCAGTCTAGAGCTGACCTCTCTCCTGCACAGTGACAGATACCTTCATTTATAAATAGGCCCAATTGGAGTCAGGATGATAGAGCTATACAATGATTTTGGGAAACTCCTCCCCTCCCAGAGGAAAGAAATGCATCTTCTGCAATAACTTGTGGAGGATAAGAAGTTACCCCTGAATGAAGTGATCCATGGGCTGCTCCAAGGCCAGGCGAAACACCATATTGAAATATTTTCCATGAACAGCTTTTCCCCCACCTCCTGCAGCCTTTCCAGGGATGAACCAAAATGCCCCTTGCAGAGGACAGTCCCAACTGAGTGGTGCAAATGGAGGTCAGCGTTGGACAACTAACTACCAGAAGGTACCTTGAACCAATGATTTAGCCAAATAATGCAGTTAACAGTGGCTGCATGATTGAGAAGGGCGTCTCTGGAAAGCATCTTCCAAACCCCACCCAGAGAGGGAAAAGCAGAGTCTCAGATAACGAGAGACTTGGAAATACTTTCCTCTGCCAAGCATGTGTCCAAAAACTCCTGGAAAAAAGGCTCCTGTGAATCTTGCATAGAAAAGATTTCAGCCTGTGGAAGAGCTCTGCTGACATTTATCACACGGCTTCTTGTCACTGCCACCTCGGGAAGTGCCTTCTTCTCAAGACGTGGAGGGCATCAGATTAGACAGCAATTTTTGTGTAGCTCGAAATAAAGCGTTAAATGTAGGCGTTCAGTGCTTTAAAATTAAATGGAGGTAAATTTGGTCTCAAAACTTCACATGGAGTGAAAAGTTGAAACCCATCACTTTGAAAAGTTGGAACTGAAACATTTGGACTCTTTCAAAAGTTTTTGTTTTCTGTTCTTTTTCATCTCTTTTGGCCAAAACTATTAGCTGAATTTTGTATAGCTTCAAGAGAAATTATGAATGGCCCAGAATGTAACTTACAGCTTAAAAATCCCAACAAAACCAAACCAAAATACCAGACCTATCTTAAAACAAATGCCCTCAGGTGTAGCTGCTTCCAAGAACAGGTAATGTGAGAGATAACAGCCAAGGTTATGATTTTCTAGTGCTTTCTGTATAAATTATTTTTTCAGCTACTCATGCAGGCTGAAATTTTTCCTGCTGGTTCATCTTTTAAAACATTTGAGCCAAAGTAGTCTTCTCTTTCCAGGAACAAATTGGGAGGAAATTATGTTGTATTACCCATTGAAAAAAAACCCAAACTCACAGCTGTTTCAATGTGAAACTCTGAAATGTCCACACAAAAAGACCTGGTATTTGTTGATAGGACACGGAGGCCTCACTCTGCTGATGTGTATTTTGCTGGTCCTAAATTTGCAGCTAATTCTGTCTCCAACTGGGCACGTTTCATGGTTTTGGAGCCCCTGCTTCGGAACTATCAGTGCAGGGAAGAGGAAGAGTCTCCTGTCCGTGCTCATGTGCCAGAAATAGAGCTTCATTTGCTGTCCACCCCAGTTCATCCCTGGAGCAAGGATCTGTGCCCTGAGCAGCATGTGATAAAGGAGCATGTGATGATAGTGTTGGGGACATTGTTGTAGTGCGTGTGCACATGGGGAACAAATTTTGATTGCACAATCGAGCATAATTCAGGGATTTCCTAATCACTGAAATCTTGACTCTGCAACCTTATGAATTTTCTTCCATCTGTGGTGGTGTAATTCATTGCTATAATTGCAACAGATGGCTGGGTTTTTTTTTAAACCATGATACTGCAAAAAAACTGAAATAGTAAAAAATTGAGAGTCTTGGCATCTATGATGTTATACACTGTGTGAAGTGTCAGATTCTGACACAAATATCCATTTGGCGCTACTGGGCTAAAAAAATGCAGTTTTCTTAATCAATATTATAAAAGTCCCTGCTTACATTTGTTGATAGCTCACAGCTACTTTCTCCTGGGTAGCAGTTGGGTAGTAGCCACTTGTCACTGCAATAACTCTTACAGCTCTGCCATGGCAGCTTCTTGTGGATGTGTCACCATCCTTAGCCTGCCTACACTCAGCTGAGACACAGTACAAGTGATGGGAAGGTATAATCCTGTCTTCTTGTAGGCTGCGAGCAAAGGGTAGGTGATAGCATTTTGGAGAAAGGAAATGCAACTTTTCCCCCAAATCTTTGGCTTAAGTCAATGTACATTGTGAGCCCAGTGTTTTAGAGGAGATTTAAGTTACCTTTTCAGAAAGCTTCAATTTCCGTGGACCTCTGCGATTCCTGGCTTCACAGCCCCAGGTATGTCAAAAAGTCATGTCGGAGGCTGTTTTGATGGCATCAGAGTTCAGCCCCATGCAAGGTGTAAATCCTAGGAAAGGCTTCCTGCTCTCCTTCGAATTTTGAAGGATTTTGGAGAGCTTAGAGCAGAGACAGCAAAACATCTGAATTTTTGGGAGACTCTTCCAACAAATCTCTGAACTTTTGTGGGGATTGTAAGCGATCTCGGGAAAATATCAGAGTTTACCTAATTTGATGTTGGGATAAGCAAACTGGAGAAAACTCGAGAGTGAAGGTGGGGAACAACCCCTCACTCCCCAGCGTTGGAAAGAAATGTTTCTGCTCCAAGTGATGTCTGCCCATCATAATTATCTTTAAAACACACTTGGCAAAATATGCAGAAAGGGGCTGCATTTTAGCTTTGCAGAGCAAAAATGCATTGGTTAATCAATGTCGTCTTTGTGTCCCCAGTTATTCCGAAGGCTTGTAGGTAGACACTACATGGGATGGTAGAGCATGTGGAGAAATGAGTGTTAGTAGACATTTAGTAGCTGAAGGAGAATATTACCAATGTTAAAAGCAAAACCAGATTTATTCATAGAATGTGATGTGCTGAACCCTGCTCAGTGGGAAGGCAGGTGAAAAGTTTTGTCTGGTCCAACCTCAAGATCATGCCAGCCTGAGAGGCAGCACGGGCAGCAAAAGAGGCCGTGGTGACAGACCAGTAAGGACCAATCTTGATACCCATGTACCTGCCCTGCTTCACTGTGTGCTGTGATGCTGTAGGATGATTGAGCATGCTCTACTCTGCTCTAGTGAGAGCCCACCTGGAGTACTGTGTCCAGTTTTGGGAGTCCTCAACATAGAAAGGACATGGACCTGTTGGAATGGGTCCAGTGGAGGGCCATGAAGGTGATCGGAGGGATGGAGCACCTCCCCTGTGTTGATAGACTGTGAGAGCTGGGGTTGTTCAGCCTGGAGAAGAGAAGGCTCCAGGGAGACATCATAGCAGCCTTTCAATATCTGAAGGGAGCTACGAGAGAGACGGAGAAGGAAGTGCAGTGACAGGACAACACGTAACAGTTTTAAATTGGAAAAGGGGAGATTTAGATTAGATACCAGAAAGAAATTCTTTACTGGGGGATGGTGAGACACTGGCCCTGGTTGCCCAGAGAAGCTGTGGCTGCCCCATCCCTGGAGGGGTTCAAGGCCAGGTGAGATGGGGCTTTGAGCAACCTGGTGTGGTGGGAGGTGTCCCTGCCCAGGGCAGGGGAGTTGGAACTGGGTGGTCTTTAGGGTCCCTTCTAACCCAAACCATTGTATGATTCTTTGGACTCTTTGCATTTCTGGTAGTTATTTGGGGATTTGGTGGTTTAGTGGCAGATTTTTTGACTGTTTTGTTTTTCAAGGAACAGAAACCATATATCAACTGAGAAGACTCGTAAGTCTGTGCTACTGTAGATTTTACTGGTCATCTTGCGTTTCTCTTGTATGAAAGTTTTTGAGAACCATCACACAGAGGTAAGAGAAACTTTGGGCCAGGGTGTAGTGCTTTTCTAATTCTTGTCTACTGCTCATAGAGCATACTACAACTGCAGAGAATAATGTTATAAAGCTAACATTATTATTTTCATTGTATTTTTTTTCACTTAATACAATCCCTTGAATTTATAATTGAAGCTGCTTGTGACATCCTTTTAATCTAGTAATGGTATAACTCTGTAACAGTCTATTTGAAACGTCAGCATTAGGGAGTGAGAGCGAGCTGAATAGACGGCAAATGTGCTCATCCCTAATGCAATTATTAGTACTTTTAAATAACTTGTTCAAAAAGAGGGAGAGTGAGTTGCTGAGTGCACATTCAAAGTTTTTCCCCCACCTTGGGATCCATTTTCATCCCTGGTGGAGGTGTGGAAGAAAGGAAGCCAAAGCAATGACATAGCTTCTGCCTTTAGCCCTTGCTAGAAAAACATCCTGTTCACCTAATGTCCTCTGTAGCGATCGCTTCACTGGCCGCGGCCCAGAAAACCTTCCCACTAATGCTGGATTCTCCTGCATAACAATAACTGACGTTGGTGACAGCCACTAGTGAGGTGTGGCTCTGACTCATGCTTCATGTTCACGCCACTTCTTCCTGCATGCCCACCCCAAAACACGGCCATGGAGCAGGGCCCCCCGGTGCCTTCGTCCTCTTGGTCCTGCATCTGAGCCTGGGGCCCAACCTAGCATTGTCACCTGCTTCTGGGGCTGCTCCTGCACTTTTTCCTTCTTGGTTTCTCACGTCCCTTCTGGACACCTCAATACACCCTCCATAGTCTCTGGTTGAACAACTAGACCGATGACTCTCAAAGGTGTCCTAATTGGCAGCAGATGCACAACTGGATGGCTCTTTGGTGCGTGGCAAGGTGAGGGGTTGGTTGCATTGCTTCTGCTCTCCATTCGCATGAGGACTGGGACCCAAGGTGGTGGGTTCAGCTGGAGCTGCCCCACACCCTCTCCCTCCCTCTGTCTCCTTTGGGTGCTGCTCTGGAAACCTGGGGATGGAGTACTTCTCCTCATACATTGATTTTTTTTAAGTCAGTTAAGAAGCACAGGAGGAAATCAGTAATGGTAGACTGTTAGGATTATTTTCGAACGATGTTTTATTCCCTTAGTCAACTATAATGGGACTGCAGGAGGCTTTATGATAAGCTGTAAAAACTCACTGCTGACTGTGGTGGTTTAATGGTCACAGGGACTTTCAAAAAAGAATATAGTTTATTTTTATGTAGCATCATTTTTAAAAAAAGGAAAAAAAAAAGGTCAGGAAGTATTTTACAGGGAGGAGGTAAAATAGGCAGTGAATGCTTCCAGGAGCTGGAAGCTGCTTTGGAGGGAGAAAGGGCAAAGTGGTGTATAAAGAAGAACAAGGTACCATTTACAAGTGGGAAGGGTGAGGGGAGAGAATGGAAAGTGAGAGTAATGGGAGAAGGAAAATCAATGTGGAGGAGTTGGACAGTACGAGAGGGGAAGGATGCAATTATAGCAAGGGAAAGAAGAGGGGAGGCGAGTGTTACATTTGGGGCTAGATGTGAAGGAAAAGTTTTTGGCAGGAGGGGAGAGTGGTGGGTTTAGGGGGAGAGTGATGGGTTTAGTGGGAGGTGGCTGCTGAGAGGGGCGAGGGCTGGGAGAGGAGGGATGGTGGCTGGGCGAGATGTTTGCCTTACTGAATCAGTGGGCTTCTCTGCTTCTGATTTCTGGGAATTTAAGGAAACATGATTCCAATATCAAGTTCACCAGTTATGCCCCTAGTTTATGCACAGGAACACCCTTTCTAAAGATAGTCTCTGTATGGGATTTGCATAGAAAGAAAAGTTGCGAAGCAGAAACACCCTCATGTAGACCAAGCATCCAGACTCCTCTCTCAAAAATAAGAGTACCCAAAGTTAGCAGTGTCAGAGACAGTCCTTTTTGGTTTTAATTCTGAGTGATTATATGGCTTCTGCCATATAATCACTCAGATTATCAGTTTGCCTGTGATGGCAAACCTCGAAGAAAGGTGAGAACCCATTTGGGCTAACAGATTTTCATCTAAGCTCTCCTACTTGTCTTCAGAATAGACTGAGAAAGTAGTTCTTAATCCCATTGAGGACTGAGGGCCTGAGTACCCAGACACAAAGGCTTGGCATGTAGCAGGGCATAAAGAGACATGGTACCTCCAGGGTGACACCTCCTGCTCTTCCTACTGAGGAAGGAATCTCCCAACATCATTTTACAGTCAGCATCCAACAACCAATCTGAAGTCCAACACCAGAGTATTTCAGTTGCAATCTGTGTCCACTCCTGTTAAAAGCTCGTTGTTAAGCCTTAATAATGCTTATCTCCATCTCAGTGACCTCATGGAGAAGTAGAGATAGGGAGGTCTGCACCCACTGACAAATTGGGACAAGAAATAATTTCCCTTCCTCTGAACAATGCAAGTGAATGAATTTTATGCAGATGAAGTACTTGGTTTGAAAGAACAGCACAATAAAAACCCTCAAACAAACAAATCTCCCCCAAAACCAGGTTGGTTCATGACAGGACAAGGAAGTAGTGATAGAAAAATACCAAAGAACCTGAAGGCTGAAGAGCTTTTATTCCTCGCTCTGAAGAAGAGTAGCATAGATTTAATGGTCTCAGGAGGAGGGATAAGGAAGCTACGAGCAACAGAAGTAATTATAGTAAACTGTGCAGAAAATTAGCCTTTCTGAATGGGGTTACGTCTTGACCATTTGTGAGTGAATAATCTTAGCTCTTCCTTTGGATCTTCCCAGTCAGCATTTCCTATAGAGTGAAATCCTTGAAAGCCTGAAGCTTTCCTTGGGGGGTGGCAGTTCCCCCGGCTCCTGCCCTCCCCGGCTCCCTGCCTTGAGGACCCTCGCGCGGGGACAGAGGTGGGTGGACACGGGATGCTCTTTGTGTGAGCCGTAGATGTCGAGCTGTGGTGCAGAATGAAAATGCCACTGCAGATTCCATTCGGTGTCTTTTTGCCTGAGATGAACCACTGAAAAAAACTCATATATATCCAAGAGAGAAGTACTCTATTGCTCTGACCTGCTTCCTACCCGGGTACGTGCCTGCTGCCTACCGTGGACATTAAGGCCGTAAAAGCTTATTGTCAAGTCAATTCCACTCTTACTGAGACCAGAGAGACCTGGCGTGCGCCTTGAAAGACTTTAAATCTTGCCCCTCCCTGATGATTTGCAAAGTTTAATTTCTGTAATGGGCTCCGGTGGCAGAGGCATTCACTGTTTTTCCAACAGGAATTGCTGAATGTATGAATGACTCATTCTGTAGGCGGGAGATATAATGGCAGCCTTCGATATCCTGATCTAAGGGTGGGGAGGTTGTGTAGGAGGGGAGGAATGGGGCACACGTTACGTTAAATTATCTACCTTGCTTCCCCTTCATCAGGCAGCCCCTCCTTCTCTCAAAGTCCCTTCCTGGCCTGGTATCAGGATAATGCTCAAAGAGGGAAAGGGAAGGCTGAGGGACCTCCTGTGGGAGATGAAGTTTATAATCTATGCATTTGCCTGGAAATGCCATAAGAAATTAATATTTGTTACAGAAACAGTGGGACTGCATTAATATTTTAATATTAAATGAATATTTAATTTGAAAGCTTTGATTTGAAAGTGAATGAGACAGCCATGACACGAACAGTTGTGCTGTTCCTGTTAAGAAATGTTAATGATTTATTGACAATGTCGGTAGCAATAACTTTACACTGTTTCAGTTACATAATGCCTTTGAAATATTGGTAAAGTGATTACTGAGAACAAAAAGCAGCCTGGCTTCAGCAGCCCTTTTGGGAAGGACTTATGTTAGAGAAAAGTGTGATTTCCTCCAGAAAGAGGATCTCACCTGGTTCCCCAGAGCCGGGCTGGCTGGGACATTGAGTGGCCTCCCTTTCCCCAACATCAACCTCCCAACACCAGTTTTGGCCATTTCTCTTGCCTGAGGTGCCTCAAGCCAAGAGGCTGCTCTGGCTGTGGCTCCTGAAGAGTGAGGCTGAACCTGGAGGGGCTGAGAGCTTCCCAGAGCCAGGCTTCTCCGCCAGCTTCCCACAGTGGTTCCTGCCGTGGACCTTGGTGCCTTTTATAGCCGAAAACAGCTTGCTCCGGGGTTTCTTATGGCTTTTCTGGCTGAAGATGACTCAAGGGAATCTGTTCATTTTCATGCATTCAGTAATCTTAAACATGAAAACCATCTTAATCACTCAAGCAGGTTTATGTTGTACATTTTAAAGGGTTGTTGAAGCCATACCTGTAGTTTCTGAGAGCTCTCAGGGTTTTACCGTAGGCTGTGAAAGCAGCGAGGGAACAGAGGAGAGCAAACAGGTCTGTCGCCTCATGAGCATCCTGAGTTTAGTCTGAAATTGCAGCTGAAACTGGAAGTCCTTGGCTGAGTGTGGCTCCAGTGAACCTGACCTAGATGCCTACAGCCTATAGGCATCAGTTCTGAGGACTGTCTGCCCATAGTTTTTAAACCCCTTGAAAAGTCTTAGAAAAAGCTCTTCTCTGTTGAATAAATAGGGTTGTGGAATATTTTTTTGACATGGTCTGTTACCCATTAGCTCAGAACAAGGAAAATTCATCTAAAAAATAATTAAAGAGACACTTTGGCATGGTGTCTTGAAAGCTGTACCATGCTGTAGGTTCCCAGTTCCAGAAATGTGTTTCTTCTTAAGGCCAATCTTTGCACAAAATTAAGAGAAAAATGAAACCTAAATTCACAATGTGACCCAATGTAAACAAACAGAGAGTGTTTTTCTTCCTTTTTTTTTTCTTTTTCCTTTTCCCCCCTCTCTCTCTCTCTCTTAATTTCATGCCATTGTTACAATCAGTCCTATTTAAAAGTAAGTCAGTGTAACAAGGAAACAAAAACCCAATATAGGATGCGGTTTAAAGTACTGGTTCTTGAGCCTGATAATCTTTCTCATTTTTCTGATGGCAGTCTTGGTGAATTTAGGGTTGGCAAAAGATTCTAGACATAGAAGAATGGAGGCTTGAACTTGTATAATAAATGTCAGCACATGTTTTTGTCTGCTGTACCTCTGCCCTGGTCTCTCTGCTGCCTCTTGGTCCCTTCAGGTGGATTCTAGATGAGGTTTTGAGAAGTAAAGGCTCAGGAGATCCCCCAAAAAATCCTGTCACGGAAGGCAATCAAAAAGAATCAGGTCAACCTGACAACCATGGCCATACTTGACAAGGTTGGGAAAAGAGCAGTGACCACTGCAGCCTGGTAGAAACTTAGCAGTTGAATATGTGAACATCAACTCCTATTTAAACCCTTCACTTCCACTGACATAATTGGAAAGGAAGGCACCAACATACCAATATAGCTCTTGATTTTGGTTGATTTGCCCCAACCTATCCAATGGGGCTCATCACCCCGCTCACCTTTAGCGAGAAAGCTGCCCGCATTCCCCACAAAGCAATTGCTATAAACTCCACGTACAGCTATTCCTATTAAAAGCTGGCAATACTTTACTTGCCACAAAGCATGCACTGTTTTGGAGCACATGATATTTTGAAGGCTGAAATATTGTGCATACTCCTAACAAAGTTGATTTCATTTATGAACAAAAAGCCTCCCTATTTTTCATAGTAACTGTTCAGTAAACTATTCTGACAACAACTCAACTCTGATCAAATTAAAATCAGTCCAACCTTTTTTTTTTTAGTGATGAACTGAGCTGAAAAGATTCTGGTATCCTAGAAAGAGTCGCTAACCTTTCTGGGCAGGTCCTATAGCATTTAATAGCAAAGGGTACCTTCTTGTATAAATATTGTGAACTATGGAATTTAATGAGATTTGTATTGCGCTATAGAAATGTACTTTAGAGAATTAATTTTGAAGTCTGTAACTTTAAATGCATTCTAAAAATAGTATTGAATATATACAGGGCTTTGCGCTTCTATGCCTATTTAGTTTTGGAGAATGTTTTCATGTATTATTTGGGTTTTCATTTGATGCCCTTTTCTTTTTCCTCATTCTTTTTTAAAGCATTGGTGGCAAAGGAATGAAAGGAGGCTATTTTTTGCTACAGGATAAATTTTGATATTTCCATTCCAGTTTTTGCCTCCTGAGGAATTTTCTATTTTCTTGAGATTCTTAACCAGGTCATTCACGTACTCATCGGTTTAATTACCTGCTTTAGCAGAGTATCTGAGCTGCCATTTCGACAGTCCCCTCCAATTCTGCGCACAGAGCTGCTCGCGCAATAACAAGCAGTTTTAAAATCAGGGTACAGGAAATATCCACCAATACAAACAAGGCTATAGTTTTCTCTGCAGCTTTTAGAGCTGTCCATATGATGTTTTCTGTTTTTCTATGCGAGTGGGCAAACAGGGTTTGACACTCAATAGCAAGCTGCGCTGCATCAGAGGGATCTGCGATGTATCACTGGAGAACCGGGTATCACCTCAAAAAGCAAAGGGAATTTTTGTAAATCCTGTTAAATGCATTAACAATGAGCTTGGGGATAAAGTCAAAACCCTGCTTAGACATTTCGATTGAGAGTTGCCATACAACTAGAGACAGTGGTGGGTCTTGGCTGAAAATGTATTTATGCATTGAGACAGATAGAGATGGATTTCACTAGTTTAAACGCAGCTTTAGTGCAGACGAAAGCAGTAGGGGGTGGCGGGGAAAGCACAGGCTGCCACCACCCTCACATATGGCAATTGTTTCCTATAATGCTTGCTATATTGTATTTACTTCACACAGTGACATATCACAGAAAGCCACCGATGCCAAATTCTTAACAAAAAAAAAAAAAAAAACAACCTGCAGCTCTTAGTGAGGGCTATCCTCCAATTTATTTGTGTTTTCTTGATGTTTTTCTCTTTCCTTCTGCTTTTCATCTGTCTGGTTTCTATTTCCACTCTTTCTGTTCTTTCCTTCTTGGTTTTGTTTTGTCTTGTTTTGTTTTTTTACTGTATTTGAAGAATCTCAGTTGCACTGAGAAGCCTGGGAGGCTGGGAGGTATGAGTGGAATGTTTTGATTTAATACATCCTTGCCTGAACTTCCTTTTGACAAATCAATTAATAACTGTGGGTTCTGGGGGCAGAGTATTGGGGGGCAGAGGAAGATGAAGCAGCTGGGGTGCAAGGCGGGGATAGGGCTGGGGAAGCCTCACGGCACAGCCGGGATCAGGAAGGGAGGACTCTGGAGCACTTGCTTCAGGTGCAAGGGGATGACAGATAAAGTTACAAGATTTTTCAAATTCTGGAGCTAAATATGACTGAAAAGAATAGATCTATCCTCCAGCCATCACCTTTCTCTGCAATGCCAGATCCCACCTGCCTTGCTCTGAACGTAAGGTTTAAGGTATAATCTGCAGTTTGGCAGAGGTTGGTTATTGTGCTTGGACCCACGTAGGCTCCCGTGTCAGCTTTGGGGCAGAAGTCTGACTGCTGGTTTGTGGGTGATCTCGAGGACCCAGGTCTGGGTGAGGACCAGATGCCTGTTGAGGCTTCGGGAGCAGTTGAGTCAGGGGCTTGAGCTGGTCCCTGTGTGCTGTGCAGACAGGACAAACTGCGAAATTCCGATGTGCTGCTGAAGGCTGTGATGGCCTGGCTGGGAGGGTTCCCCGCTTGGCTCCATACCTTGTGTGCATGGGACTCTGCAGCTGTGTTTTTCAAATGCCATTCAAATGAAAGCAGAAAGGGGAAATCCCATTTCACTGGGAATAGCTCTCAAATGCAGAGAGCAGCTTTTCCTTTGAATTCTGTCTTTTGGCTTTCTTGCTGCAGAATGACACAGAGTGTCTTTCTCTTGATCAATTTGTTTATCATTTGCTTGATTATCTTCTTCAATAGCAAGACATGACAGGTTTCTCTTGTTAATCCTGTTAGTACTGGCATTGGAGCAGAAACTTAGTTTAGGAAAAACATTTGGGTATGTTAAACTTTCTTGTGGATGATGCCTGTGAATACCAAAACATGGCCTGATATGTTTGAATTTTCTAGATGATTCCTGAGCCATGAATTTCCATCTGTCTGTCTGAGTCCTGCTCTTTGTCTCTCCCCCTCCATCCTTGCATGCCAGCACCAGACTTTCCTTCTGGCTTTCAGAGCAGCTTGTGTGCCTCTTCTGATACAGTACCATACTGCGCTGACTACACTTGGGGGGAGATAAGAGCCACAAGCAGAGCCCCCATCACCCAGGTCCACCTCCTGAATCCACCTCTACCCCAGGGGCCGATGCCACCCTGCCCGTGGGAGCCCACCCTGGCTGCCCCACCGCTTCTCCTGTGTTCCTCCTTCAGGACAGCTGATAATGACCTCTCTCTTTAATGTTTTAAAAGTGATGTATAGCTAGAGGAAAACGTCAGAGCAGAGCACTAGAAGACTGATGACCTCCCATGTATCTTCTGAACAGGTACCCAGCCAGCAGAGGCCCCGCATGCCTCTCTGCGGCAGCCCCCCTCCCCTCTCTGCACCCACACATGCTATTTATCTTGTGGGGAAAACATTAGTAGTCCGAAGAGGATAGTTTAGGCTCCAGAGCTCACCCAGTCCTTGACCTCTCGTCTGAGACTTGCCAATGGGGCGGTGAGTAATTAACAGCAACTGCACTGGTGTGTTCTGTGTTGTGGATACGCGCCTCTTCGGCTGGAATGTATCTGCTAATGTACCATACGTTTACAAAGGCAGGGGACCCCTGTGTAACAAGCAAGCCCCCATCTTTTTGTCTTTGAGTTCTTTGACTGGCTGGTGTTGTCCGATAAGCCTTTGGTTCAGTGAAACAATCTTTTCTCCTCCCTTGTCACCCTCCCGATTTGGTTTTGGCTGTTTTGGCAGCCTGTGTAGCTCTGCACGTCCCAGAGATGGATGAGAGGTGGCCCCAGCAGATGTCGGGGTGAGCTTGTGGCTCCTGCCGTGGTGGATACAGCTCTCCTGAGTCTCAGGCTGCAGCGAGGCAGCCCGGACAAACTGAAAATGCTCAGGAGTGAATAAAGCAGTGGCCCCGTGCAGAACTCCTCCTCCTGTCCGTCATCAACCAACTACAGGTATTGGTAATCACTAGGAGATGCAAATCACAAGGAGTTTTTCCCTTCCTGGTCACTTGACAGCTTGTCCCCTTTCCTTCCCAACCAGGTCTAATTCTCTTCCCCAGCACTTGACCCAACCCCAGAAATACCAGAGGGTGTATAACCTTTGGGTGAGATGGTTTGGGAACCTCATAACACATCTTACGTTCTGGAACATCAAGGTATCTCCTTGTGCCCTCGCTTGGGTTTTGCCTGTTTTTCCAGGAACAACATTTGATAGTTCCTTCTCTTGGCCCCTCAGAAATTCTTCATTGGGCAAAAAGTACGGAAACAATAAAAGTAGTTGTGCAGTTCTAGGTTTCAGCATCCTGCTTTCATCTGGGGATCCGAAATCTCTGGGTGAACCAATTTTTAAAAGTCATCATTTCAGTCTCCTTAAATGAGAGGGGAAAGTGCAGCAGAGAGTTTTTGTGTTCTTGCTGGGGTTTTAAACTTGTCCAAAAGGGACAGGGGTCTCCAGGCAGGATTTTGCCCCAAGCAGGGGCAGTGCTAGGGAGGGTGTTGGGAGCTTCGTCCTGCCATGGGTGCAGAGGGGAGCCCCTCGGCCACCCCGGCAGCGTGGGGATGGCTGGACATGGTGCTGTGGGCACTTCTGAGACCCGGGAGGTCCTTCCTCCTCTTGGTATCTTTTGCTTTAGGCTGTGATTTTGCTGCCCCCATCAGTCTGCTGGGTTAGGAACTTGCCTCCTTTGCCTATGTGGTGCTCTCCTGGGTTGGGACGTGGCCCTGCAGAGTGAGGGGTAAAGGACCTGGCCTCCAAGTCTCCCCGTGGGACCCACTGGGGCTGCTCACAATAAGCCTTGTCCATCCTCATGTCTGCATCTTGGGTCCCGGTGAGGTCTTGGATTGGTGGATGAGCACCAGGTAGGTGAGGTCTGTAGTTGTTCTTCTCTTCCTGCCTGAGCCAGGATTTCATCTGGGTACTCCGTCCCCAACACTCAGAATTACAGTACACAGCCCAAATTAAAATGGACCCACGGAATTAAGCAGCATTTACATGGTTTAATTGAAGGGGAAGAATGTGCCCCATTGCTTACATCATCCACTGTATCTTTTTGCTTTCACCACAGTGTTGTAAAACAGATTTTTGCCGCACCCCCAAGAATGTATGTCAAGAATGTGGTGAAAAATACAAAGAATATGTAACTTTTCTGGAAATACGATATTTCATGAGGGAAATTTGAAGGATAAAGTAACAGAATTCCAGGCGAACAGGCATCAGTATTGTTAGCAAATACGGCTCTCTGCGGGGCAAAAAAGAGTGATATGCCAGGTTTAAATAGGAATTTATAGCCACTGACTGCAAATTACCTTATAAAATTACTGATACCTTCATAAAGTCATCAATTACAGGTTTAGTCTTGATTGTCATTTATTGCACTTCTTAATTGTTCCGTAAACTTTTCTGGATTAAATGGTGTACTTCAAATTGACATGAAGCTGTTTTATTGATGTAAATTAACGTAGTGTTTTACATATGGGAAAACCGGGGGACCAGCAGGAGAAGAGTCTCTTCTCCACTGCTAAGGGCTGGTGTTCTGATTTCTGCTGGAGTTAGCAGAGCTGTATGGAATTATGAGTATGCAGGCAATAGTTATAAAGGACTCTTAAAAAATCAGGATTGTTATTGTGTGGAGTGCAGCACCAAAGGCAGCACAGACTTTCAATCGTTTGTCCTTTTTAAAAGGAGGAGGAAGGACAGATAGAGAAAACATTTTAAAAATTGGCAAATTTACACTGCATCCAAATTAGGTCTTCTGTTAAATCTTTTCCAAGACAGAACATGTCTGACATTTTTTTATTGTTGGTTTTTCAGTTATTAGCATTTCTGCATTTTCTTGGGCTCACAAGGAGCTGTAGCAACATTCCACCTAACTCAACCGCTGTCTCACCATGATGACACCAAGCAAATGGCTCGATCAGTCTCCTATGAGGTGCTGGACTTCATGGGATTCACAACCCAGAATGCCCAAATCCTGTTTTCTTTGAAGCTGTTCTCGGCTCTTTGGGTTTTATTCCTCGCCGTTCTGTGGAGGCAGCGTGATTCCTATCATACCATTGTTGATTGCATAAAATATTCCCTGAATCCAACACGTTGCATTAAAATCTGGTGTCTGGGCCCTGTCTGATTTTGAACAGAGTAGCTCTTGGATTGCATCTCAGCGATCCTCAGCCCAAGCCAAGTTGGGAGAAACTTGATTGGGATATCGGTGAGGGGTAAACACCATGCAGACCTCTGCTGTGATTGATGGAGTTGTGCACAGTGAGGACAAATATGTACAAATACTTGCCCAAAATAGTAGGGCCTCAATTCAGCTGTAACTGGCAGACTTTTCAGCTCGACTTTCAAGAAACATTGTTTTTAATTGACCTTCATGTGAGTAATTTGAAGAGCCAAGTTTCACAAGGAGAGTTTCAAGTGGTGGAATCTCCCATCATATGTAAAATTAGTAATTTTACTGTACCATGAGTGATTAAACCTGACCCCCAGGGAGCCAAAAATAATGCTGTGTGACTTCCTTGCCTAATTAACACAGAACAAATGTGAAAATGTGTACATTACAGTAAATTGTGTGCTAATTGGCCTTAGAGAAATACTAAGTATGAGGAAGAAATGGGCATATAATTTCAAACATATTTGAGAGGTTTTGCAGTCTGCTTGCAAATAGCAGAAAAAAAAAGTCAAAATTTGACAAAACCATTATTTGTTATGATTTATTCACTCAGCTCTAGTCTTGAACCTGGGAGTTATTGGCAGCTTCAGCTAAGATTCCTGCTGAGTATTTCTGCTTATAATGACTGCATACAGCATGTAGCTCAATGCTATTTTTTTGGCACAATATCATAAATATCTATTTTAATTCTTGTCTCTATATGTGTATCTAGGGTTTGGTGCTTTTTTTTTTTTTTCCTTTTTCTTGTGAAAATACCTCTCGATGCAGGACAATATCCTACTCCCTTTACTTAGGAGAATACTCCACTCGAGTTCAACAGGAGGATTATTCTCCTTGGGTAGAACCCCCCCTGCCAGAAGGCCCGTACATCACTTAAGTACTGGCTTAAGCGGAGAATAAATGTCCATCTGTGCAGGGTAGAATTTCATCTGTTGTCAGGGAAGTTAGATCTGACCCACAGACTTAAGGAATCCCAGATTTACTCACTATTCCTAAAATCACATTTCTTCCACTCTCTGTTCTTTCTCACTCAAGAGTTTATGTATCACATTTTCTTTATGCCTTTGCTAAGTCTTAGAAATACAATTGGTTGAAGATGTAGTTTGTGCTGAGGAGGTAAATGCCATCTTTTCAGACTTTCTTCTATCTTCTGTGGGTACAGAAAGCTGAGCTTTGGGTTTTTCCTTTGTAGCAAGAATACCCCAGAACTTGCGACTGGAGTTGCAGTCTGATGCATCGAAGTGTTGCGTTTTGGTCACAGTGAAACCCTTTCTTTTGCCAGTAATATTGTAAGAGATAGAAGGTCAAATATGTTCAAAATGCGATGGTGCAGTGCCATCACATTGAGATGTTACAATATTTTTCTTTGATGATTTCAGCCAAATCATAATGTCCCTAAGAAACATTGTGATTTCACAGAATTAGCTTTTTCCACTGGAAAAACTAGAACCCACATTATTTAAGTTAGAGAGCCTGGTCTTCCAGATTCGACTTGGGCAAAGTTCCTGGGGACTTTGGGGGAGTTGTCAAGTGGGGAAAACAGTGTCCCCCACAGCAGGACTCTTCCTGGCATAGCTCTTATTTGGAGTTGGACAGATTCACTTTGATTTTTTTTTTTGTTTGATTTGCATTGTCCTCTGCGTGTTAAATTAGAATAGTAAAGTGCTCGGATCTTACATTGTTTCTGCTGAGCGGGAACGTACGCAAAAGTCTTGGTTTTGCATCCCTCTGAGTTCTGCGGGACATTTATGGGAGTTTATACCCTGGTATAGTTTGTTTCCTAACTAACAGTTTCCTCTTAGTTGTCGAGAGGCTTAATTGCTTTGAGGTCGTCTATTAAAAGCTTTGTAGATGTTGCCAGTATTTTGTGTCTTTCTTGTAAGTGGAGCTGCTGTGGAGAGACGGGCGTCTGGTCGGAGAGGGGCTGAGCCACCCTAGTTCTTCTTGACTTCTGGTGGGATTTTGGGGGATATATCCAACATCTCTGAAAACAACAACTGTACATTCTTGAGTGTTTGCAAATTAGTAAGGAACTGCAAAAACATCTCCCAGAAGCCTCGCAAGCGTGCAACCGCTCTTTCTCGTTGAAAAATTTACTTTCATTAATTTTATCACGCGTATTTTAAGCGTAAGTAGTTATAATAAACTCATACTAACAGGGTACTCTCCAAAAGCAGCAGGATTACAGTCCCAGGAAAACTCTCCTGTGTGATTGCTGTTAAAAGTTTATAGGAAAGTAAAGGTGTGACAGTCGTTAATTTTTGGGTGGGAGAAGAGAATGTTGTGGGTTACTGGGTTTGTGACTGAATTTCCTGCGATTTAACTTGGTTCTACTGGACTTCTGAGTGGAATAGTGGCCTGGAGATTCGCGGTGTGCTACTGCTAAGTCATTTCCACTTATTAAGTACTTAGAAAAATCCTTTTTGTTGCCATCAGGGGGAGCTTTTGAGATCTTTCAAGAGTGAAAAAAAAATATTTAAAAAAAAAAAAAAAGGGAGGAAAAAAAGAAACGTCCCAGCTCAGAAACAGAGATCTACAAACCAGCAAGCAGCCAGAATCTTACCTGTGGCTACAACTAAGCCAAGGAAACCAGGGGAGCTGAATTCCTTAGACTTAAAAATTAGCAATATTGAGAGAGGATTTTTTTGACTCAATCCACCAATAAAATTAATAATTTTTTTTTATTATTATTATTTCAAAAAAAACCCAGGAGTCTTTGGAGCATTCAAAAGCCAAACCCTGCTCTGTTGCTACAGCTTCTGGAAGGCAAATGCTCTTCAAAAAGCTTCTCTCCTTTTAGCTCCTGATGATTCGATGGGGACCTTTGATGCAACATTTGGATTAGCTGCACACAACTGCTCTGAGGGGGACCACAAAAGGGGGAGCCTGGCTGATTGCATAACTTTAAGAAAATAATAAGAGGAAAAGAAAGAATTAGGAAAAGAGAGAGAGAGTGAGAAAGAGAGAAAGAAAGAAAGCAAGCAATTAAAAAAATATCTGAGACTCAAGTTTCAAGACTCTTTATGTGCTGCAGAGGAGCATAAGGTTTACCAGCAAAGTGCAACGGGGAGTCTGAGAGGAGAAATAGCTTTCTCTTTTGCCAAGAAAAAAAAAAATAGGAATGTGTGTTTTGGACTGGACTGAGAAAGAAAGCTGGGGAGACTGCAAAAAGGGGGGTGCAGGATTTTTGTCACATTGATCCATTCATCTTGATTGCCTTCTTTGAAAAATAAATAAGGGGGGAAAGTCATAGGGGGAAAGAGGAAGAGAGGAAAAGAAGGGGGAAAAAGAAAACAGCAAAAGTGTTTGAACCTCTGGAGCTATCTGCTCCTTCAAGCTGATTGATTAGTCATGATCCCTGCAGTTTTAATGGGAATCATTCAATTGGGAAGGTGGAGCACCCTAGAGTAGATTAGCATATTCTTGTTTACTCATCTTCTGAGGGGCTTTTTCTCTTTTCTTTCATTTTGTGGAGAAGAAGGGAGGGGGGGAGGTTGGGGGGAAGGAGGGGGTTGTGGCTTA